>JBCNJP010010435.1:0-22276 GCA_039602395.1 Deinandra increscens subsp. villosa
ATATATATATATATATATATATAATAAGTATTATAAGTATAATATATGAAAAAAAAAATCCGAAAATCAACCTCTCACGGCTTGCCAGGCCGTGAGAGTTGTCTCACAGCATCACACAGCCGGGAAACAGAGTCGGTCACGCAGGTCAAGCAACCGTAACCGAGAATGGGCCAAGCCCAGGCCTTCACGGCTTGGGCCTGCCCGTGAAGGGTTGCCTCACGGCCTGCAGGCCGTGTAGAATTTTTGGAAAGTGTTTTTGTCCCCTTCTTATAAAACAGCCCTGGACCACTCAAACCCCACAACCCTACTCACCCACAGCCGACAGCCCCTCCCTCCCTCACGCGCACAGCTCCTTCACGGCCACCCCGCTCACGTCACCGGACTCCGTCACCTCCACGTCATCAAGGTACAAACACTCTCTTCTCATCTTTGGTTGCACCATCTCCGACCTCTTCATCGACCTCCACACCCCCCATTCGAAATTGTTTTCCGACTTGCTGCTAGTAATTGGGTATGGGGAGGTCAACATTCGGAGCTGTAATCACACCCTGTCGGCTCGCGACCACCGTCCCAGTCGTGTTTTTGCAGTTTTCAACCAAAACCCCCAAATTTATTTTCGAACTAAACCTCCATCCCCATCGTTTTTCTTTGAGCTCTTTTTATAAAATTAAGTATGGGGATGTTTTCTGGGGTGAAACCGAGCCCACTAACGCAAACCTCACTCGATTTTGGTTGAAAATCAAGCAACCTGCGAAATTTTTTTCAAACTCTGATGGGTTTCACGGCCTGCACGCCGTGAAGCAGCCTTTCACGGCCACGCCCAAGCCGTGAAAGCTGCGACCAGCCCCGTTCATCGATAACCAAGCCTTCACGGCTTGGCCTGGTCCGGCCCAACCCGTGAAACAGCCTTCACGGCCAGACCCAGGCCGTGAAAGACTGCTGACCAGAATTTTATTTTTTCGTTTTGAGCATCTCGCGGGTGTTCGAACCAACTTTTTACACCTAATCGACCCGTATGAGACCTCTGAACTCAGAATTACAGTTTTTCGATTCGGTCAGTCGGTTATCATGAATTTTGGCTCGTTCTTAATCGTTTTTCACTTTCATTATGTAGCAATGGCCCAGGCTCATCGTTATCTGCAATTCAACGGAGCTGACACCCGAGACAGAAGATGTGCTACAAAGCTAACGAAGCATCAGGACCGCCCCTTACTCGAGATGAGGGTCATCAGTTGGCCTCTTTTGGAGACTTTTGGTCAACGGGAACGTGCTCTGGAGATAGTTAATGATCGTTGGCGCAGACTTTTCAGCATCAGGAGAAACCAGTACCGAGAGATGGTTGTTGAATTCTTTTCGAGCTTCACTTTCTCATATCCATGCTCGAACTTGTTTGCTGAAAATATGGTGAAGTTTAGGCTGGGAGGAACTTGGAGAAACATGTCGGTGGCTCAGTTCGCAGTGGCCACCACACTTTACACTGAAGAGGAACTTCTCACTGCAGCATTTACAGGAGGGATACATGAGTTCCCTTCCGATCAGGATCACCTAGACTTCTGGCGGCAGATCGGCGATGGTCATTATGATGTCGTGAGCACAAAAAGCACTCAAATTCGCGACCCTCTTTATCGTTATCTGCACAGGGTGATCGGGGGGACAGTCACTGCTAGGCACGATTGTGGTGCCGTATCCCTAAGAGATCTGTTTTTTCTGTATTGCATGCACTCAGGGACAAACTGCAACCTTGCGCATTGTCTTCTTCACCTTTTCACTCGTTGCAGTGGTAGCAGGCAGGCAAGTTGGCTAGTTGGTGGCTCAATCATCAGCCTTCTAGCATCACACTTTGGGGTCAGTAAGAGGGGATGCACGAAGACAACAGGGGTCAAAGAGGTGGATTTAACTATGTGTAAAAAGATGGAGATGGTGACGGCTGTTAGACCTTGGAGACTCATTGATAGTGCAGGTCGGGTTTGGGATCCACTGCCGATTGTTCAGGAGGAGGCAGCACAGGAACAGCAGAGTGAGCAGGCACAGCAACCTCCTAGCCCCACCTACACACCTGCTTCTGAAGCAGGTCCCTCTGGAGTCCTTACTTTCGATGAGCAGATTGAAGACCGCAGTTGGGAAGGGTTATTGGACGCACTAGAGCACCCCATGCAGCAGCCATGGAACCATAGGGTGCCAGAGCCTGAGGACATCCATGATATACCACAGCCCACCTCGGCGGATGTTCTGGCCTGCATATCTCACCTACAGGCTCATATTGATAACAGGTTCGGGGACTTGACTCAGCACTTTGATCAGCAGCTTACCGAACTCCGTTACCAGCAGAACGCGAGTTTTACTCGTGTTAATGATCAGATTCGGGAGCTGCGCGATTCATTCAGGCCACCCCGTGGGCAGAGAGCTTCCCCCCAGTATTCAGACATGCCCAGGGTGCCACATCAGATGTCCCCCTCTGATTTCATGCCCCACTTCCCATAGGGGGTATCCATGCTTATCCACGTAGCCTTATTACATTTCTTTTGGTTTTGATACTATGTTTGGTTTTTTTTTTTTGCACTATGTCTTTTGGTTTGGTCTGGTGTTTTGGATGCTAAACTTGTTGGTTTTTTGATGTCGGCTATGTGGTTTGTGATGGAATGCATTATGACTCTTATTACTACTATCTGGCTTGTTGTGTTTAATTCTTTTCTTTTTGTTTGTGTGGTGTGTTTTCATTTCTGTATATAATGTTGTACATGATGATGGAACTTTGGCTTGAAGTATGATATTGCAGCAGCAAGTTGTTCGATGTGTGTGGAATTGAGTATCATGGGCAATCACGACAAACAGGGAGTTCCTTTACCCAACCCTTTTGTTTATTTCTATATTTTCTGCATTGAGGACACTGCATTTTCTAAGTATGGGGATGGCAAGGGTTGGCTAAGCAAATTGAACATAACTCCCTCACCACATCAAAAGTCTGAAAATCCCCCAAAATTTTGAAAATTTTTCCCAATCTCACATGACACGAAAGTACACCGTTTTTAACGTAAATCATAGATAATTTATTTGTGCCTTATCGTGTCTGCAAGTCGCAAGAAAGGTTTTCCTTAAAGGTTTATTTTTCATAAAAATCGCATGATCAAAGTCTTTCGATTAGAGTTTTGTGAACCATCAAAAAAACCCACTCACCCGATTTCCCTTGTGAGATTAAGCCTACAAAAGAAAAAAATATATTTAGGTGAAAAAAAATAAAAAATAAATAGTCATGAGGGATGTCGTATGTCTAAAACGCGTTCTAAGTTTATGTTGAGACCGTGTCAAATTAATCGCCTTGAGTCGTTATGGATCTTCTCCGGGTCGTCAATTGCCCGAAGATACTGGACTTTCTGCATAACTCCAGTATATCTATCAAAAAAAAAATCAATCAAAAATTTAGTCTTGTATTGAAAGGTTGCAAAACCCTAAATCAAGCTAAAGAAAAAAAATATATATATATATGAATAATTCACAATGAAAATTGTGAAACGGCTGTACGTATACGCCAAGATATACGTTTAGGGTGGTAGCTCACACACCCGTATATGTGAGCAAACGTTTGAGTATCCCCCTCCATTTTTTGGTCGGATCCCATAACGAACTCGGCGGCACGATCGTATATATAAACCCAAGAAACAATTAGATATGCTTGACCTGAGCGTTCACTTCAAATATTACACCCATAGGTCGAGTGATTTGCTGAGTTGAGTGAAAAGAAAATTATAGAAAAATGGTTCGCATTATTTGGTTGAGGGATTTTGTGAGTTTTCAAATTCGTTAAAACTTGCGAGGTTGTAAACCCTAGTATTGATTGTAAATCTTGCGGACCGAATATGTACACCTAGATGTCTATGTGGTTAAGATAGAGTTGTAGTAGTGTCGAGATTAAAAATGATTGCTTGGGGACAAGCAATGTTTAAGTATGGGGATGTTTGATGTGTGTGGTTTTGGATATGAAAATATAGTTGATTTCGGGCTGAAAAACGTTAAAATAACCTTGAAAATATTAATTTATAATTGTTTCTGATGATTATTATGAGTTTTCAGGTTAAAACAAGTTTGGCACGGAAAACGAGGTGAAAATGAAGAAAAGTCAAAGTTCGGGTCAACCGGTCAAACGCGGAAGTCAAAATAAAAAGTTGCAGAAAATCTTCACGGCTTGCATGCCTTGAAACACCCTTTCACGGCCTAGACCAAGCTGTGAAGCCCTTGATCAAGCTGTGATGCTGAGCCGCAGACCAGTCACCGGTGAAAACTGCTTCACGGCCTGACTTGCATGCTGTGAAAGGCCCTTCACGGCCGTGAAGGACCCTGCCCAAGCCGTGAAAGCCCAGTCCAGGCCGTGTAACCGAGAACAGTGGCCAGGAAGCCCTTTCACGGCCTGATCTGCTGGCCGTGAAAGCCCTTTCACGGCCTGGAGCCCTTTTAGGAAATTTTTGGGATTTTTTTGAAATTCGGCCCCTATAAATACAGGGCTCATTTCCACCATTCAGAACATCTTGAAGAGCAGAGAAAAAGCCAGAGAAAGCCCTCGTTGAAGCACTTTGAAGATTCGAAGATTTGAAGCCTTCGACGAGTCAGAAATTAGCGTTTTTCATCATTCGAGCTTCTCTTTGGTATTGTGTTTACATTTAGCCATGAATTCTTGTTTAGATCTGATTTATTCTATGTTTAAACATTAACATGGTTGGCTAAACTCATCGTATCGCTTAGGCGAGGCGAATCCAACCATGGTTTGACTTTATAAGTATCGGTTTTTCGTTTACATTTGCATTTATGAAGTAAAAGTTATGATTGCTTTGATTTGGTTGATGAATTGAATTCCTTATTGTATCTAGTCAATCTCTGGTCTTGTGGAACCCTAACCCTAGCTTGCAAAGCCTTCTATCGTTAGGGAACTATTGTATAGCCGAACAACAGAACATGCGGCGTACGCGTGAACTAGAAATAGTCACGATCATCAGGGAAACCCTAGAACTCGATTAGGAGTCCACCATAGAGTATGAGTGAGAAATCACCTTACCCTTAGCTAGTAGATACCCTTGCCATTGTCAAGTAGTCAAGCATTCACCGATAACTCGGGTCTGTTCCTGCTTAGTCGTGTCTAGGGCCTACTAGGTCAACCTATCAACCCAATTGTAACCGCTTCACAACTCTAGGACCGTTAGGGCCATACCTATCCTAACCCTTCGACCAGTTGTGAGTTGAGCCACCGATAACTCGGGACCCAGCCTAGGGCACTTCATAAACCGCAACCTTATCAGTACTTAACCATGGAACATTAGTAACTGTCTAGGGCGTGTCTATAACCCTAAATTGTGAACCTATCCATAGGAACTAGGTAAGCCTTGTCTTAGGACGCTAGTTCACCTCAGAGATAAGTTAGAACGCATTACCGGTACATTTGTCAAACCTAAGTTGGAGGAGCCATGCCTAAGTGATCCTTTCCAAATATCTGCTTTTCAAACAACAACTTATTGTTTTCAATTAGATTTCTAAATTTAAAATCAATTTCAAAACAAAACAAAATCCGGCTGAATTACTAATCAAACTGTTTTCAACAATTCCGTGTCCTTGAGGTTCGACAACCCGGTGTTTACCAATACTGTGCTACGCACGACAGGTATACTTGCCTTAGTGTGTTGGTAGAGTCCACTGGTGAATAACCAGTTTATAAATTTAAAATTTGATAGTGTAGAACCCCACTTTTTATATACACTTATCAGCACATCATGCACCGAAAAGACCCAGAAGTTATCCATCTTGCACCAGTTTGCCACCCCTTGCCACACAATTGTAGCCACCAAACAACCCGTGAACAAATGCTCCACCGATTCCACGGCTTCCCCACAGAAAACACAGCCCACCGACGAGAGAACAATATTTCTTCTCATCAAAGCCTCCCTCGTCGCCATTCTGACCTGATTGATCTTCCAAGCCATAACATTAACTTTTAAAGGGACATATTTACACCACTCAAAGCTACTTGTTCCCACATCACCTTCTTGCTTGGCCATAATCTTTCTTAGCGATTTCACCGAGAAAACCCCAGAATCGTCACCTTTCCATAAGCAGCCTCCCATTCTCCCCAATCTCCAATCAAATCCTCCCAGTTGATACCCATATTCTCCATCCTCCGAACAGTTTTTACAATATTACACCAAACACCCGTCACCCCTTGCCTCATCGGAAGAAAGAACTCCCCATTTCCTATTGTTATGCAAGCACGAAACCACCTTGCACCAAAGTTTGCCCGGATTCTCCCTAAACTTCCATCCCCATTTCGCAAGCGAGCATTCGTTTATCAATTTTAATGGAACCAGCCCCAACCCCCCTTCCTCCTTAGGCCGACAAACCCGATCTCTATTTACCCAATGAATCTTCTTACTATTACCATCACCGCCCCATAAGAAATTCAATCTAATTCCCTCCAACTTCTTCAATACCACCACCGGAGCCAGGTAAAGAGAGAACATATAGGACGGGAGTGATTCAAGCACCGATTTCGTTAATGTCAATCTCCCACCCATAGATAAATTCTTTGCCTTCCAAGGAGCCAGCCTGCTATGAAACACCTCCACCACCCCTTCCCAACTTCGAATACGATTCATATTAATTCCCACCGGAATACCCAAATACTTGAACGGAAAAACCACTTCCGTGCATCCTAACTTACTGACCCATAAGTTAACCTCGCAGTTAGGCACATTAATGCCCACCAAACCACACTTTTCTAGATTCACCTTGAGCCCGGACGATAGATAGAACGCTCTAAGCAATCGATTCAAGTTCAAAATATTTTTCCTCGACCAATTACCCATTATCATTGCATCGTCCGCAAAAAATAAATGAGATAGAATCGGACCTCCATAAGGTAAATGTAATCCTTCGAACAACCCGCAAGACACCGCTTTAGTCAGGATACACTGAAAAGCCTCCATCACCAGAACACGAAAATAAACGGAAAAATGGGGTCTCCTTGTCGGATCCCTCTAAAACATTGGAATTCCTGAGTAGGAGATCCGTTCACTAAAACCGAAACCCGAGAGGCTTCCAAAATACCCTTGATCCATCTCCTCCATAATAGAGGGAAACCCATCTGTTCGAAACACGGCCTCAATGAATCTCCAATCAATCGAATCATACGCCTTGAAGAAATCCACTTTAAAGAACATCCCTCCCTTTTTTGATTTTTTCAACCAAGATAATACCTCATTAATAATTAAAGGACCCTCCAATATATTCCTATTATCAACAAAAGCCATTTGGCATTCGGACACCACCGAATCCAACACCCTCTTAAGTCTCAAAGCCAAAACCTTCGAAACAATTTTGGTAATACAACCCATTAAACAAATAGGTCTATAATCCCTCAAGGAAACAGGATTATTCCTTTTTGGAATCAAGTGGAAGAAACTGGATCCACAACCTTTTCCAATCCTACCATCCATATAAAATTTATCAAAAACAAGCATAAGATCTTCCTCAATCACCTCCCATTGATTTCTAACAAACTCCATATTAAAACCGTCCGGGCCCGGGGATTTATTTCCCCCACACTCCCAAACCGCTCTTTTAATCTCTTCTTTAGAAAACGGGGCTGTTAACATACCACCATCCGTAGCCGAAATCCTCTTAACGTTCGGGATGATTATCGGAGCCCACGCGAAATCCGGAGGCCTGAACATACTTTTAAAAAAGTCCCCAACCTCCCACTTAACTTTAACCGGGTCATTAACCCATTCTCCATCCACCCATAACCCATTGAACCTCGAAGCTAATTGTTTTGCTTTGATCACCCTGATGAAAAAAACCAGTATTCTCATCACCCTAGTTTAGCCCAGCGTTCCCTTGCCTTTTGTTTCAACTCCTCCAGTTTCCTCTTTTCTAATACCATCAGCCCGTCTTTAGCTTTCGCCCACTCCTCCAATTCCCCATCATCTTAACATTCTAGCTTCAGCCCTCTTGGAATGAATAGAGCAAATCTCCATCAGCTCCATTTTCTTTACATCTATCCACTTCCTTCATCTCTAAATTCCATTCCTTTAAAGCCTTTTTAATCCATTTTAGTTTTTCTTTCAACCTTTCTTCCGGCTTACCATGAAAGACGAAAGACTCCACCGCCCGATTTATCACCTCTTGAAAACCCTCCCTCTTCATCCAACATGTGAAAAATCTGAACGGCACCGGCCCAAAATCCACACTCGAAGATTTGAGTAAAATAGGAGCATGATCCGACCATCTCCGATCCAACACTCTGCCCGAGACCTCCGGCCACTGTTTCACAAACTCCCCACACACAAGGAATCGATCCAGCTTACTGAAATTAATTCCTTTCCCATACGAGTACGTAAAACCCGACCCCCCCCCCCAATAGGAATCTCAATTAACCCCGATCTGAGGATGAAATCATTGAAGACAGAAGCATTATTCGGATTAAAAACCGACCTCACCCTTTCTTCCTTACATCTTACCACATTGAAATCATCCCCCCATCAACCACCACCCATCCAGTTGCTTCATCCAACCATCCAAAACATCCCAAAGATCCTTTTTCCTAGCCGGGCTCTGAGGACCATAGATATTAACTAAGTTACATTTAGTTTGGCTAATCAGACACGTACCCGATAAAAGAAGAAAGCTCCCATTTTTTATCGCCTTTTCCACCTCAAAGCGTCCCGGATCCCAGGCCGTCAGAATCCCCCCAGAACGACCGTCCGCCGGAACCCAATCCCAAGCCACAGCCTTGTCACCCCACAAACGGTTAATAGGCAAAACACCCCCCTTCCCCCCAATGCGTTTCTTGAACCATCAAAATAGAAACCCTATTCTCCATCTTCAACTGCTTGACCCAATCTAACTTGACTGGATCCCCCAGACCACACACATTCAGAGAGATGCAATCCATTAAATTTCTTCAAAAACACCATCCTCCAAAATCAGGTTCTTCACCCTCTCTTCGCAATCTATAATTTCGACTCCCACCATCGTCGCTACTTCCATAGATTTGATTACCTCGTTCGCCAACGCCAAATCTGCCTCCCTTTGTTCTTTCCTCCCGATCCCCGGTGACGGATCTACACCTGGGAATCCTCACATTATCCCCATCCTCTTCCTCCTGCGAAACAATCCCATGGCCCCCTCGAAGAATCCCCATCGCACTTTCCCGAACCTCTCCGTCGTATCAGAATCCCCAACCCCTCCCCCCTAATACTTCCGGGAGAAACTCCTTTTCATAAATAATTATTATTGTTGGCTTCCACATCCTTACCCAGCCCATTAATACAAACTTTCCACCCCCTTATTATCCAGCCCACAAATACCCGGTGACCTCACTCCACAATTTTCCACCTCAAGCCCATTACCCAATATATCCGGCCCAATAACAAGACCCTCCAGATTCTCATGCACGATCTCCCTTTCTGACACACATGCACCACCGAAACTCTCCCCACCTCGACAAGAATCCCCGCCGCCTCCAGCCTTCTTGGGACTCCCCAACCCATGATCATGTTCCACCGACCTTCCCTACCAACCTTTCGTCTACCTCCTCAGAACCCGAATACTCCGGTGAAGCTTTATCCGCCGGAACTTGAACCTCCGACGACACCGCCGGTTTTGCTATGGCATTTCCCGCCGTTAAAACATCAACAAAGTCCGGCTCCCAATCTTCATGCATTTCAATAATCCGGCAATCAAACACCCGATCGTTCCAGTACACCTTCATCACCCCTTCAAGCTTTTGCATCCCTTCCACCATCACCCCGACACAGTTTTTCGCCATATTGCAATCCTTTAGATCAGCATCAGATTTATGAACTACCTCCCCTAACCTGCTTCCGATCATATTAAACACCTCACCATCCCACAATTGTAGGGGGATGCCTTGAATGGAGATCCAAGCTATACGTTGGAACACAAAAGCCTGACCCCTCCAAATTCTCAATTCAGAGAACCAAACCTTCCATAACTCCTCCATCTCCAACAATTCCTCCGCTCTACCATTATTGACACATGTTAACAACACCCGGAAACCCCCCAGGTACCGCAACTGAATCCCCGACAATTCCGTTAATAGCCAAGAACTTATCCAAATTACACAGATGGAATAGGTCCGAGGCCTTTCCTAACAAGGAACACCCCATCCATGCATCCTCCGCAGGAAACCTTCTTTTCCCCAGATCCAATACACCACTTTTTTTCTCCACCAGACGCGAATTTTCTCCCACCACCATCTCAGCATATGACTTAGAATGGCCCTTCCCATCCCAGCGATAGCTATTCGACACCACCGCCGGAATCTCCTTTCCTTTTACCACCTTATCCGGAACCTCTTCCACCGCCACCGGTTCCCCCTCCCTCCCCCCGTTCAAATTTTTGCAAATTCACCCTAGTCTTCATGACCCCCACCGTCATCCCCCTTAACCTCCGCTCCAAATCCCATTTGTCTATCACGTTACTGAAACTTCACGAAACCAAAAACCTTGCCCGCTTTGTTTTTCCTTCTAGAGACGAACGAATCTTCCAGTTTACCCAATCTCCCACCCACCTCTGCTGCCGCCTCCGCCAACCATTCCTTTCTACACGCGTCCGGAAGATTCGACACATAGAAGGACACCAGACCCTCCTCATCCCTGAAACCTCCCCGCCTTATTCGATCCAAAAGACTTTCTCTTCTCCCCCACCACCTTCCACCCATCCTCTTCCATCCTCCACCACAAACCGAGCTCCCGCGAAGGTAAGAAAAGACCAGAAAAAACTAACCACCCGACTAATGGTACTTTAATCGCCAAAGAGCACTAGTCGGATCTGCCAAACTAACTAGCGATCTTTAATCGCTAACAGAACTCGTAACGGGCCAATATTCAACCACCAAATAGTAGGAAAGCTGATCCGATGACAGGCCCGCTAGGTATCAAGAGTCACTAGCCGGAATGCATGAGCCAAGAGACAAGTGTTTCTTTGGTTGCCTTTTTGTTATAACATTTTCGGACCTACCTAACTTATTTTAGTTAATACCTAAAAATAAACTCTTATTAAATCCTAAAAAGTATGCGAAAATTTTTTTAAATCCTAAAACTCTTATCAACTTTCATAAAAGTAACTAGATTATTTTATTTTTTACACATGCTATAATTTTTCAAAAATTGACTATTATTTCCAATACTAATAACATAATAAAATATGAAAATTTCCTACTATTATAAAAATTTCCTAAAATTCTGATTAAGTTTATTTCCAATCTTTAATTATCTTATACACTTCCCTAAAATTACGAAGATTTAAATCCTAAATTTGGAAGTAAAAATCAATAATTGATGGGAATATTTCAAAACTTTAGGCATTACTATACATTTTACTTTTACTAAAATGTAGTAGCTGAGTTTTGTGGTCAAATGCCTCAATTTCAGCAATATATGGGTTGGGTATTTACTTATATGTAGTAGCTGGGTTTATTACATGTAGGTCTAAAGTTCTCATTTTAGATGAAGATGGAAGAGTCACAAACGAGACGCTAAATGTCGTCTATAAATCTGTATTTTCCAATCTGTAGTTCTAAAACATTTTTTGTATTATATAGATGCAATGGATTTATGATTCTTACTATAATATTTTATGTACTTAACAAGTTTTTTAAAACCCAGCCATATGATGCACGGATATCAAAGACTTGTTGTAAAATATATTAAATAATGCATGTACAATGGTCACGTGGGCTGTACAATTGAAAAGCAGATCAAGATAAAAAAAATTAATCTAAATTTGATTTTGGTTTATGGGCTTCCGGAAATATCGAAGTCGGTTTCACCGACTTAATTGAGTAGACGAAAAGTAATTAAAGGAGGATAAGAATTGGACGGCAAGGAGGCAACATTAATAAAAGGGGGCTGACTTCGAAAACCCTAGGGAACAATCTTGGACGGCGACTTGGAAACAATTTTGGAAGCCAGAAGAGCTACGGACGGAATTTTTGGCGAGAATACGAACAGAAAGCAATTCGGACGTGAGAAAAGGTGAAGATCGGACTCGAGGACAATCATTCGACACCAATTTTAATTCCGAGTTTATCTTTCTTTCGAGTTCTTGACTATTTGTTTAGACTAAATCATGTGTTCATCTAAATTCTGGATTTTTATCTTTATTTCTAGTTTGAACATGGTGGTAGGCTAAACTTTTGCTATCACCTAGACTCAAAAGGTAATGGATTGTCGGTTAGTCGGGTTAGTTAATCATCTAGGATAAAATTATCCCAAAAGGAATTTTCCTAGGGTTTTTAGCTAATTTGCTAGTCGTGTCAGTTGTAGGAATTAGAGGTAGCTCCGCTTATCTTAGGGTTCCTTAGATTGTTTCGAAGGATGTTAAAGTAAGTGAATCGGGAAGAACTCAAAAGGTGAACCGATTGTCCGAGCGTTAGAGTTGTCAATTAGGAAGAACTCAAAAGGTGAACTAATCAAGCCGGTAAGCGTATTCCAGTCTTTAGGTATTCTATCAGTAACATCCGGAGAGTAATTCGGGGGGCTCGTAGAGTTTATATAGGTTTTGTGTTAAGATCCCGGTTCCATCAGAATTGTCATAGCCGAGTGAGGTCGTTAATATTAATTAGGATTCTAGGTCTAGGTGGTGCCTTTCTCATTTCTGAAGTCGTCTAAAGTTCTCTAGTTTTCGGTAGCTAGTCAGTTAGTTAAGTTAGTTATCTAAATTCTAAATCCACTTTTAAAACAAATTACTCAGATTTCCCATTCATAGAGTTCTAGGTTAGAGTCTTGTTCATAGTGTCCTTAAGGTTCGATATCCGGTCTTCTGTAGCTATACTGCCACCGATAGGTACACTTGCCTTAGGTTCGGTCTAGTTTTAAGAGTTTCGGTAAAATTAGGTGTGTCTAGGGTTAGGTCTAGGATTTTTTTTATTATTTTTAGGTATAGTTCCGAACACATCAAGTTTTTGGCGCCGTTGCCGGGGACACTTGGCAATAGCAAGATTAACTTAGGTCGTGATTAGGAAATTTGAGTCTTTTCATTTTCGTGTTAGAGTTTTAGGTTTGTATTTCGTGTCTAGAGTTTTAGGTTAGTTTTTTAGTCTAATTATTTTCTTATTTATTTTGTTTTGTGCTAAACACATCTCCCAAGTATATAAAATGCTGATTATCTTTTCCAGGATGTGTGATTTCTGGGGGGGGGGGGTATGCCTCGCTAAGGATAACTGGTTATCTAGAGTTTTAAATAAATGGATATTTATTTACTTGCTTAAACTCCGAAGAATTCACCAACCTTGCATTGACACTTTACATGTTTCTTCTCAGGTCCTTAGGAGGTTTGCTAAAGAGCGCACGTTAGGTATCATTCATGGTGTCTATGCACGGGTTGTAATAATTTAACACTCTTTTGTCGCCTTGGGTGAAAAGACAACTTAAACTGTTTTCATGTTATCGCTTCGGCATTGAATTGTTAACTTAACGTTTAATCGCTTCCGCAAATGATTTTGAAACCTGATAAAAATGCTTCTGCACTGTTTTGTTAATGATGCTTAACTCTGATAAACTGCTTTCAAAACTTAAACTGGTTGTTAAGTCGAGCATATAGATGTTCGTAGTGTCTGACGACTAGGATCCTGGTCATGCCGCATCCCCCTGCTCGCAATATTTTAGGCGGGCGGTCTTGCGGGGGTGTGACAAGAAATGATTGGTTTCTCCCTACCAACTACTAACTTTGAGTTCAACACCTCACACAGGTTGTTGAGAAGCAAATCAAAGTGGGCTCTCTCTGTGAACTAAGACCTAGACTAACGTTTAGCTAGTATTTGACATAACTATGTGTGTGCAACCTCATTGTAACCCTTTTACTCTGTCATCTTGTTCACCATCGCTTAGTTCTAGCAGTTGCTTCTCCCCATGTGAGATCTTTATAAGCTGAAAAGCAAAGTAGTTAATACTTGCATAAAGAAAAAAAAAACTTATATACTAAACAAATATACTAAATAAAAAACCTTAGCCCCTCCACTGTTGTTGCATGTTCTGGTGTGTTGTCACACCCCGGTCAACGAATTCGGGTGTGAACGTGGATGGAACCATAGTCGTGGATACATAGAACAAATAAATATATTCAAACGTTATAATAAAACATCACATCATTTATATTGCAACGGAAAAGTGGTGAAAATGATAATGTCTTAAATTTGAAAATAAGAAGACTTAATTTATTAATAAAAGCATAGAGATAGTTTATTTAGGATAGGTCGGGACTATGACTCCAGCGAAGCAGGTTCGATAGTTTAAGTTAAGCCCCATTTGCATGTCTTCGGTGATTGCCTAGTTACCTGAGAAATCATGAGTTTAAAACGGGTCAACATAAAGTTGGTGAGGTTCACAGGTTTAAGACTCTACATTTAAGATTTGTAAAACAGTTTTGGCATACTTAAATATTACGTTGGTTTACCGTTGTGGTTGTATGAACTCACCTGAACCTTGATTTCAAATACTAACGGTTTACCCACCCATGGTATCTCGCCCGAGAGATACCGAACAGAGCAGAATAACTGACGTGTACCCCTTGACAATGTACGGAGTCAGGTTTGGAGCGACCAAACTGGGCAGGGTTGTCAACCCAAATAGATCTATTCACTAGCTATCGTTTCGTACAGAACTAATTGAAATCAATTAATGGTGGGATACAGTTGTACAAACGTTTATAACGATAATGTACCATAGTTGGGCATCAGTAAGAGAACAAGCAGTCATACGGCTAACAGATAAACCATAATATTAAGTAAAAAGCATTTGTCAGTTCATGATTTCTCCCCCAAGAGTATAAAAACAGTTAAAAGAAAAGGAGCCGTGAAACTCACATTGATCAGTGGATGATGAACTAAACCGAGTGATAAAGATAGCAAGTAACATCCTAATTAAATAATAAGACAATTGCATAAGGTTTATAATCAATTGAGTAACAATTGTCATCCAAGTGATACCGGTCAAGTCTTGACGTATAATCCCATTTGTATTTGTTTGGAAAGCCCGTTGTTAGTATTTATTGTACAAATAAATACACGTTTTCAAGGTTTATATTTATGTCCAATAAATATAAAATAATGAAGATAATCAATAAATAAATCAATCAAGTCTTGAATATTGTGTTAAATAATAACGTTTATTATTATTTTTATAAGCTCGATTGGTTATTTATAAGTTATAATTATTAATAAAATAATTATGATTAACAAGTCTTCGTGAATTGTAAATAAAACATAGCTTAAAACTTTTGTAAATAATTATTAATCAAGGAATCATTTATTTAAAGTTTATTTTGTCGTAAAACGTTTATCATTTGAATCTTTTAAGATACGTTTTAAGTCACAACGTTTGATAATTTAGTAAATAGGAACCGTTTAATATTTTATGCTCATAAAATATCCATCTCCATTTTAAAGTTCTAAAACATTATTTTATAATAATACACGAGGATACTTGGATTTATAAAAGTTTATTTAATATAAACTTTTAAGTCATCTTGCAAAAATAAGATATGTGATTGATTTAAAGATTCCAATGTTTACGTTGTCGCGTATATCGATGTATGGGTCTCGGTTTTGTTACTACGCAACGTATTCTTGTCTTGATTACTTTGATTCATCAAAGTATGATTTAAAAGGTTATAAATATATTTAGAAGCCCATGTATGGCTCTTGACTATTTCTATAAAAATTCATTTTATAAAACATATCCATTAACTAATGCATTCTTATAGAAACTTTATTCCTTTTTAAAACATGTCTTTATATAGTTAAAACTTGTAATAAATATAAGTATTTATGTCAAATAAATCATTTGACATAAATGTCATTTTTACTAAATATTTCTATAAAAATCATTTTATAAAACATATCCATTAACTAATGCATTTTTATAGAAACTTTATTCCTTTTTAAAACATGTCTTTATATAGTTAAAACTTGTAATAAATCCAAGTATTTATGTCAAATAAATCATTTGACATAAATGTCATTTTTACTAAAATAAGTAAGTCTCATGCATTTTATTTAACCAATCTTGTCCATTCCCATGTTGTTTTAATCCATCCATTTTTACCAGTTATGATCAAATGTACAAAATATTTATATAACCATCTACTAACACAAATGTGTTAGGATCAAAAGCATGTAAATAATATGTAAATTTAAATCAACCAACACAAATGTGCTAGGACCAATAACATAAAATGATATATATATATATATATATATATATATATATATATATATAGGGTTAGGATCCTGCGAAAACACATCTTTTTGTGAAAACTGCGAAAACACATATTAAAACTCACGTAACTTCTCCATACGTTAACGATTTTTCATAAAATTTGCGCCAAAAGTCTTAGAATTACGTTATCTTTAAATCTGGAGCAAAATATTAAAAAAAAAACTGAACGTTTTTTTTTTCGTGTGATGCACATGTGCATCATATAATTAAAAAAAGTTATAAAATGCTATTTTTTCTTTAAATCTAAAGATAACACAACTATAAGATTTAGGGTGCAATTTCTTTTTAAACTATTAATGTATATCACATGTATGAGCGTTTTTTTTGGTATGATGCACATGTGCATCATTCAATAAAAACGCAAAAAAATGATGAAAATATATTGCATATGGTGCGACTAAGAAAAAAAAAATATTAACTCATACTAAAAGTATGAGTTATTTTTGTGATGCACATGTGCACCACACAAAAAAATATTTAAAAAAAATAAAAAAGCGTTAAGTTTTTTTAAACTTTTATAGGATTAAAGATAATATAATTTTAAGACTTTTGGTGCAAATTTTTTAAAAAAATATTAACGTATGAAAAAGTTATGTAGGTTTTAAGATTTGTTTACGCAGTTCTCACAAAAAAAGGGTGTTTTCGCAGGATCCTTCCCCTATATATATATATATATATATATATATATATATATATATATATATATACGGTGAGGTTTATTGTAGACACCCCCATAAGTGTAGACAGGTAGACACCCTGTTTCACATGTGAAATTTTCTGAACAATGAGAAAAAAGAAATTAATCATAACCATTAGATCAAGAGATCTAATGGTGAAAAAAGGTGTCTACATGTCTACACTTATGGAGGTGTCTACAATGAACTTTTCACTATATATATATATATATATATATATATATTTTTATATATATATATATATATATATATATATATATATATATATGTAGGGAGAGGATCATTTGAGAACCAATTGGGTTTGAGAACTTTTGAGAACCATTCTATATAAGGAAATCCCCCCCCCCCCCCCCATGAATTTCAATGCTTCCCCCATGAAAATTAGTGGCTCAGAATGGTTCTCAAAAGTTCTCAAAGAAAAAAGTTCTCATTTGAACCTAACCCTATATATATATATATATATATATAGAGGAAGGATAAAATGAAAACCTCTCCGAGTTTGGAAAACCGTGAAAACCAAGCTAAAAAATTCGATTTTTGTTCCGATTTTTTTTATGGTGATTCTCTAAGTTAAAAAAAAACCCCATTTATGCAAAAAATTTAAAAAAAAAACGCCTAGTAAAAATTTTTAAAAAAAATATTTTATAACCGATGTTACATATGTAACAGTACCCTGTTACATATGTAACATCAGTTATAAAATATTTTTTTAAAAATAGTTTACTAGGCGTTTTTTTATTATTTTGCATAAAGGGGTTTTTTTAACTTAGAGAATCACCATAAAAAAAATCGAACAAAAAACGAATTTTTTAGCTTGATTTTCACGGTTTTCCAAACTCGGAGAGATTTTCATTATATCCCTCCCCTATATATATATATATATATAATCTACTAACACTAGTGTGTTAGGACCAAGTATATGACATGAATTTAAATTAATATTAACATGATGATCATGGTGCACACTTAGTACTTTCATATGATTTCTCAAGTGTGTTTCACCCATTTTTTGGCTATATTAAGTCCTAAGACACCACAAGAATGTTTAGATCTTTAAAGAAATGAGATGAAGGAAAGAGATTGTTAGATTATTATTTTTTTTAAATGTAAGTGTTTGGTGGTTGTTGTCAAGACTTGGGGTATCATTTTGGGTGTTAGAAGTGTAGGAAAGTGAAAGAAATGAGTTTAGAAAACTCACAAGGAGTAAGGAAGGAAAACCGAGAAGGAGGAGGAGGAAACCGGCGGTTCGGTGGTGGTTTCCGGCGGCTCGCGGTGGCTCAGCGGCGGCTGAGGGAGGTCGGCCGGTGGCTGATGTGGTGGTGAAGGTGGTGGCCGAAAATGGGAGAGAGGAGAAGGAAGAAAGGGTCTTGTTTGGTATGGAGTGGAAGTGAAGTGGAGGCTTTCATTTATAGGTGAAATTTTGGTTACTACACATTGGTTAATGGCTCAATCCATGGTGCATTAGTACATATGACAACTAATGCTAGTGTGGCATTTAGGCTTGTGTCTAAATTTGGTAGAGTGGAGATGTGGCCATCCTAATTACCAAGACAAATTTGTAGGTGTTTTATTTATAAAAGTGTGGTCATGTTTTATAAAATGGTTTATATAATAGGAGGTTTTATAAAATAAAATGATGGTGGTGAATCCTAAAAATCTTAATTTTATAAAACTTAGATGAGGCTTCCCTTGTATAAAAATAATACAAGGTGGTAGGATTTTATAAAAACTAAAGGTTGATGAGCTTTATTTTATAAATAACATGGGTCTTGTTTATAAACATTGTGGGCTTTTATAAAATAAAAACCATGTTTGGTGGGTTTTGTGAAGTGGGCCGAAGCTCAAAAGAATTTAAAAGGGGTGCGGGTCGGGTTTCCGGTTTGGGCCGGATAAGTGGGCCGGTCCTCGGCCGGGCCGAAGAGGAAAAGAGAACCGGGTCTGGTCTGGGCCGGTTGGGCCACGGTTCGGTCCGACGGGTCGGGCCGGTGTTTCGGTTGAACGGGTTTAGTCATCGGGTCAAGTTACGGGTTTGTTTTTGGTGTTTTGATCCGTTAGGCTTAGTTGGGTCGGAATGGGCCTGAACGGGTCTCAGGTATAGGTTTTGGCTAAGTCTTGACAATGAACAAGTTTAGATATATTTTTGGTTCATAAAAATGAATTTTGTTGAATTGATTGTTGATACGGATTATGGTTTTTGTACGCGTGAAAATTAACGGAGACTGTTTCGTTTGTTCGCGTCGGTTTTAAGCTCGATCACCATGAGTATTTAAAACCAAGTTGTTTTAATTACGTAATCGCTTAGAATGTCGTTGTGTCGTTGATGTAAATCTGTGACACATGTTTTTAAGAAAATATAATAAATATATTTTAATATTTATTTTCTTATTATTAACGTCCCACGAATTGTTTTATGGAACTTTTCATATGCTACGGGTATGAGTTTCCAATACAAACAAGGGAATTAACTTACGTCCGGTTTTATCAGTTAAGCTCAGTTATTGACAGTTATACAGTTAAGATTAATGCAAATAGTAGTTACTCTTAGGCTATCCGTAGTGGGGCACCATATACCCAATTTCGTTAACATGGCGCCCCTCCACCACCCCCACAGGCGTTATGTTAGCCAAATTTGTGCCCGGCGTTATGTAGATAACGCCTCCCCCCCCCCCCTTTTTTTTTTGTTGCTTTTTTCCTATTGGTTTCCCCATCTTCATAACCCCTCATCCTCATAACCCCCCACTACACCCCTTACCTCATAACCCCCCATTTCCACGTCATCCGCCACATGTCGTATAACCCCCCATCCAACTCTCAAACCACTATGGATAGCCTAAAAGTCAAAGTAATGAGGTTTGACCAGACATTTGGACGAGGTGTCACATGTGTGTGCCTCAAGCAGAACCTATGTTCAGCACTATGGAATACTCTGGCAATTCCTGGCATAATCCCCTAAGAAAAGAGCATAAATGAGGACCAAGTGTGAAATTTATAAAAGTGTAGGGACCAAAAGTTAAATATGTATACCTTTTGTCTGTCAGAAATGAAGGTAAAGTTGGCAGTATTGGGCAACTCAAGATCAGGGTTTTGCTCTAGTTCAACAACAAACTTCACAGTGGTACCTGGATTGGCAGTCTTAAGCTCCAAAATTTAATCTCTAAGCATTTGGTACCTGATTAACATAGTTTCCTCTCAACAGTTCTGATGCCCTTGCCTTTGTTCTATGAGCCTGCATTCTAGACACTATAGGGCGATACTTAGCTTGTAGTTCATGTTGCATTGTTTTTATAGATATCTTAGGGTTAGACTCCATCTTACTAGCCACCCACCCTTCTTTTGCTAGGAACCTTGTTGTGAAAGCTGAAACAGATCTGGTGGGATTGCACTTATGTTCTGAACGGTAAGTTATAACCATCCAAGTACCCTCCTCAATCATTTAATCTTGGAGCATAAATGTCCCAAGCGCAATTTTCTCCACTTTCATTGATATTACATGAGTTATCACTATCATGTGCGTCTTCATCATCTACAGGATTACTTGGCCCAACAACAACTTCTTTAGGCCCAAGAACAGTTTCAGTAGGCCCACCTAAAAACTTTAACAGTACCATTACACACTGCCCTCACTCTTCATTGTCATTCTTGAGAAACACTATATTCCTCTTTGTCTCAACATGTTTATTTATCAACTTTTTTATTTGATCCCTAGTTCCAAAAATTTGTCCTACAAAGAAAGTAGCCCCACTAGCATTATCCTTTGCTTTCTTCTTCCTCAAATGCTTCAGCTCCCTTTCTCTTTCCACTTCAAGCTCATCATCCGATCCAATTCCTCCACTAGTAAATGAATCATCATTCAAAGTTATTTGGGCCATAGTCATCACCCATCTGAACATACCCTTCACTTGACTAATCATCACTACTGGCCTTATTATCCCCCTAATTGCCATCATCATTTTCATTTAAGCTCTCATGGGCCTCATTATCTCCCCGATTGGCCTCATTATCTCCCTCATTGGCCTCATTATTACCCACATTGGCTTCATTATTAGCATTCAGATTGTCACCAAATGGGAAGTCTTTGTCAAATTCCTCAAGATCATATTCAAAGTGATCACTAAAAGGTTCAAGAATAGGATCATTGACAGGTATATGAAATTCAGGTTGGTTGTTGGTGGACAGGGATACGCTCAATAACAAATGGTTCTTGCTATACAGGGATAGGCTCATTAACAACTGGCTCATTTGGTTGTTGATGATCACTGCTACCCTCACCCTTCCACTCCAATAACAATTTCTTTCTTTTGGAACTCCTAATTGGTAGCTTCTTAAGTGGTTCAACTGTATAAGCACCGACATCCTCTAATTCCTCTATTATCACTTTTGATGATTTAGAAGATTCAAATGGTGATGTTAAGTATGTCTTTAATTTTGTCTCCCCATGTTCAATATATAACGTAATCAACTTGTGTTCTTTAATATACTTAGCAAGTTCATGAACATCATAATCATTCTCTAATGCTTACAACCCAAAATCTAAATCAGTGTTAGGTATCATAAAATGATAATACACTGGTCTATCATCTCTAACCAACCCTAGCTCTGATAACATAAAATCAAGCTCATGCATTGAGAACTCATCCATATCAACGAAATCAACATATTTAATCCTACCATATGCGTATCGTCGACCTGGAAAGTTCTTAAAAGTCCCACCATGATGGATTTCGAAAGAGAATAGGTTATCTGATACCTCTGTTTATAAAGAAATTAAAAAAATGAGATTTTAACAAATAAATAAGCAAAATTAAAAATTCGATATGAAGGATCGTTCATGCACTTACCATAAAACTCCTACTCATCTCTTTAGGTATAATTGCCTCGAATCTGTCAACCCTCGCTCAAGAAAACGAACCAGGCAGACGAAGCAAATGATCAATAGTGTATGTACCAAGCTTGAGATTCTGATAATCGGTGCGACTGTTGGAATGGAGGAGAGTGAGAAGATGATCGTTTGTAATGAGGGGGGGGGGGGGAATGGTTTAATCGAGACAACTGACATAAGGAGTAAGTGTGAAATGACAGAAATAGCATTTGAAAAGACCATTTTGCCTATCACATGTTTCTCACGTGGCTGACTTAATAGAAAAAAAAAGACGTCCGTTAGGCTCAGGAACTATATCCATAATGATTTAACAAAACCTTAAAACCTTATTCATAATAAATGAAAATTAAGAACTATGAACCACATTACTATAACGACTATAACCGTAATTTACTCAATATATCTCTTTTTATCTCTACAATGTC
>JBCNJP010010437.1:0-22273 GCA_039602395.1 Deinandra increscens subsp. villosa
GGGACCAATAAGTCCTAGTATGGTGTGTCTTATATAACCAATAAGTTGTGTTTAGGACCAATGATGGCCCAATAATGTGTGTTTAAGGGCAATGAGGGTCCGTTGGGACCAATGAGTCCCAATAAAGTGTGTATATAACCAATAAGTTGTGTTTACGACCAATTATGGCCCAAAAAGGTGTGTTTAGTTGGGACCAATGAGTCCCACTAATGTGTGTATATGACCAATACGTTGTGTTTAGGACCAATGATGTCACAATAAAGTCGGTTTAGGGACAATGAGGGTTAGTTGGCACCAATGAGTCCTAATAAGGTGTTTATATAACCAATAAGTTGTGTTTACGACCAATTATGGCCCAATATGGTGTGTTTAGTTGGGACTAATGAGTCCCACTAAGGTGTGTATATAACCAATAAGTTATGTTTAGGACCAATGATGGCCCAATAAGGTGTGTTTAGTAGGGCAATGAGGGTCGGTTAGGACCAATAAGTCCTAGTAAGGTGTGTATATAACCAATAAGTTATGTTTAGGACCAATGATGGCGCAATAAGGTGTGTTTAGTAGGGCAATGAGGGTCGGTTAGGACCAATAAGTCCTAGTAAGGTGTGTATATAACCAATAAGTTGTGTTTAGGACCAATGATGGCCCAATAATGTGTGTTTAAGGGCAATGAGGGTCCGTTGGGACCAATGAGTCCCAATAAAGTGTGTATATAACCAATAAGTTGTGTTTACGACCAATTATGGCCCAAAAAGGTGTGTTTAGTTGGGACCAATGAGTCCCACTAATGTGTGTATATGACCAATACGTTGTGTTTAGGACCAATGATGTCACAATAAAGTCGGTTTAGGGACAATGAGGGTTAGTTGGCACCAATGAGTCCTAATAAGGTGTTTATATAACCAATAAGTTGTGTTTACGACCAATTATGGCCCAATATGGTGTGTTTAGTTGGGACTAATGAGTCCCACTAAGGTGTGTATATAACCAATAAGTTATGTTTAAGACCAATGATGGCCCAATAAGGTGTGTTTAGTAGGGCAATGAGGGTCGGTTAGGACCAATAAGTCCTAGTAAGGTGTGTATATAACCAATAAGTTGTGTTTAGGACTAATGATGGCCCAATAATGTGTGTTTAGTTGGGACTAATGAGTCCCACTAAGGTGTGTATATAACCAATAAGTTGTGTTTAGGACCAATGATGGCCCAATAAGGTGTGTTTAGTAGGGCAATGAGGGTCGGTTGGGACCAATAAGTCCTAGTAAGGTGTGCTTATATAACCAATAAGTTGTGTTTAGGACCAATGATGGCCCAATAATGTGTGTTTAAGGGCAATGAGGGTCAGTTGGGACCAATGAGTCCCAATAAAGTGTGTATATAACCAATAAGTTGTGTTTACGACCAATTATGGCCCAATAAGGTGTGTTTAGTTGGGACCAATGAGTCCCACTAATGTGTGTATATGACCAATACGTTGTGTTTAGGACCAATGATGGCACAATAAAGTCGGTTTAGGGACAATGAGGGTTAGTTGGCACCAATGAGTCCTAATACGGTGTTTATATAACCAATAAGTTGTGTTTAGGACCAATGATGGCCCAATAATGTGTGTTTATGGGCAATGAGGGTCCGTTGGGACCAATGAGTCCCAATAAAGTGTGTATATAACCAATAAGTTGTGTTTACGACCAATTATGGCCCAAAAAGGTGTGTTTAGTTGGGACCAATGAGTCCCACTAATGTGTGTATATGACCAATACGTTGTGTTTAGGACCAATGATGTCACAATAAAGTCGGTTTAGGGAAAATGAGGGTTAGTTGGCACCAATGAGTCCTAATAAGGTGTTTATATAACCAATAAGTTGTGTTTACGACCAATTATGGCCCAATATGGTGTGTTTAGTTGGGACTAATGAGTCCCACTAAGGTGTGTATATAACCAATAAGTTATGTTTAGGACCAATGATGGCCCAATAAGGTGTGTTTAGTAGGGCAATGAGGGTCGGTTAGGACCAATAAGTCCTAGTAAGGTGTGTATATAACCAATAAGTTGTGTTTAGGACCAATGATGGCCCAATAATGTGTGTTTAGTTGGGACTAATGAGTCCCACTAAGGTGTGTATATAACCAATAAGTTGTGTTTAGGACCAATGATGGCCCAATAAGGTGTGTTTAATAAGGTAATGAGGGTCGGTTGGGACCAATAAGTCCTAGTAAGGTGTGTCTTATATAACCAATAAGTTGTGTTTAGGACCAATGATGGCCCTATAAGGAGTGTTTAGTAGGGCAATGAGGGTCGGTTGGGACCAATAAGTCCTAGTAAGGTGTGTCCTATATAACCAATAAGTTGTGTTTAGGACCAATGATGGCCCAATAATGTGTGTTTAAGGCCAATGAGGGTCAGTTGGGACCAATGAGTCCCAATAAAGTGTGTATATAACCAATAAGTTGAGTTTACGACCAATTATGGCCCAATAAGGTGTGTTTAGTTGGGACCAATGAGTCCCACTAATGTGTGCATATAACCAATACGTTGTGTTTAGGACCAATGATGGCACAATAAAGTGGGTTTGGGGACAATGAGGGTTAGTTGGCACCAATGAGTCCTAATAAGGTGTTTATATAACCAATAAGTTGTGTTTACGACCAATTATGGCCCAATATGGTGTGTTTAGTTGGGACTAATGAGTCTCACTAAGGTGTGTATATAACCAATAAATTATGTTTAGGACCAATGATGGCCCAATAAGGTGTGTTTAGTAGGGCAATGAGGGTCGGGTAGAACCAATAAGTCCTAGTAAGGTGTGTATATAACCAATAAGTTGTGTTTAGGACCAATGATGGCCCAATAATGTGTGTTTAGTTGGGACTAATGAGTCCCACTAAGGTGTGTATATAACCAATA
This sequence comes from Deinandra increscens subsp. villosa, assembly GCA_039602395.1. Lineage (NCBI taxonomy): Eukaryota > Viridiplantae > Streptophyta > Magnoliopsida > Asterales > Asteraceae > Deinandra > Deinandra increscens. Next base: position 2,906 of record JBCNJP010010437.1, read on the forward strand.
AGTTTTGTTTAGGACCAATGATGGCCCAATAAGGTGTGTTTAGTAGGGCAATAAGGGTCGGTTGGGACCAATAACACCTAGTAAGGTGTGTTTTATATAACCAATAAGTTGTGTTTAGGACCAATGATGGCCCAATAATGTGTGTTTAAGGGCAATGAGGGTCCGTTGGGACCAATAAGTCCTAGTAAGGTGTGTCTTATATAACCAATAAGTTGTGTTTAGGACCAATGATGGCCCAATAATGTGTGTTTAAGGGCAATGAGGGTCCGTTGGGACCAATGAGTCCCAATAAAGTGTGTATATAACCAATAAGTTGTGTTTACGACCAATTATGGCCCAAAAAGGTGTGTTTAGTTGGGACCAATGAGTCCCACTAATGTGTGTATATGACCAATACGTTGTGTTTAGGACCAATGATGTCACAATAAAGTCGGTTTAGGGACAATGAGGGATAGTTGGCACCAATGAGTCCTAATACGGTGTTAATATAACCAATAAGTTGTGTTTAGGACCAATGATGGCCCAATAATGTGTGTTTATGGGCAATGAGGGTCCGTTGGGACCAATGAGTCCCAATAAAGTGTGTATATAACCAATAAGTTGTGTTTACGACCAATTTTGGCCCAAAAAGGTGTGTTTAGTTGGGACCAATGAGTCCCACTAATGTGTGTATATGACCAATACGTTGTATTTAGGACCAATGATGTCACAATAAAGTCGGTTTAGGGAAAATGAGGGTTAGTTGGCACCAATGAGTCCTAATAAGGTGTTTATATAACCAATAAGTTGTTTTTACGACCAATTATGGCCCAATATGGTGTGTTTAGTTGGGACTAATGAGTCCCACTAAGATGTGTATATAACCAATAAGTTATGTTTAAGACCAATGATGGCCCAATAAGGTGTGTTTAGTAGGGCAATGAGGGTCGGTTAGGACCAATAAGTCCTAGTAAGGTGTGTATATAACCAATAAGTTGTGTTTAGGACTAATGATGGCCCAATAATGTGTGTTTAGTTGGGACTAATGAGTCCCACTAAGGTGTGTATATAACCAATAAGTTGTGTTTAGGACCAATGATGGCCCAATAAGGTGTGTTTAATAAGGTAATGAGGGTCGGTTGGGACCAATAAGTCCTAGTAAGGTGTGTCTTATATAACCAATAAGTTGTGTTTAGGACCAATGATGGCCCTATAAGGAGTGTTTAGTAGGGCAATGAGAGTCGGTTGGGACCAATAAGTCCTAGTAAGGTGTGTCCTATATAACCAATAAGTTGTGTTTAGGACCAATGATGGCCCAATAATGTGTGTTTAAGGCCAATGAGGGTCAGTTGGGACCAACGAGTCCCAATAAAGTGTGTATATAACCAATAAGTTGAGTTTACGACCAATTATGGCCCAATAAGGTGTGTTTAGTTGGGACCAATGAGTCCCACTAATGTGTGCTTATAACCAATACGTTGTGTTTAGGACCAATGATGGCACAATAAAGTGGGTTTGGGGACCATGAGGGTTAGTTGGCACCAATGAGTCCTAATAAGGTGTTTATATAACCAATAAGTTGTGTTTACGACCAATTATGGCCCAATATGGTGTGTTTAGTTGGGACTAATGAGTCTCACTAAGGTGTGTATATAACCAATAAATTATCTTTAGGACCAATGATGGCCCAATAAGGTGTGTTTAGTAGGGCAATGAGGGTCGGGTAGAACCAATAAGTCCTAGTAAGGTGTGTATATAACCAATAAGTTGTGTTTAGGACCAATGATGGCCCAATAATGTGTGTTTAGTTGGGACTAATGAGTCCCACTAAGGTGTGTATATAACCAATAAGTTTTGTTTAGGACCAATGATGGCCCAATAAGGTGTGTTTAGTAGGGCAATAAGGGTCGGTTGGGACCAATAACACCTAGTAAGGTGTGTTTTATATAACCAATAAGTTGTGTTTAGGACCAATGATGGCCCAATAATGTGTGTTTAAGGGCAATGAGGGTCCGTTGGGACCAATAAGTCCTAGTAAGGTGTGTCTTATATAACCAATAAGTTGTGTTTAGGACCAATGATGGCCCAATAATGTGTGTTTAAGGGCAATGAGGGTCCGTTGGGACCAATGAGTCCCAATAAAGTGTGTATATAACCAATAAGTTGTGTTTATGACCAATTATGGCCCAAAAAGGTGTGTTTAGTTGGGACCAATGAGTCCCACTAATGTGTGTATATGACCAATACGTTGTGTTTAGGACCAATGATGTCACAATAAAGTCTGTTTAGGGACAATGAGGGTTAGTTGGCACCAATGAGTCCTAATACGGTGTTTATATAACCAATAAGTTGTGTTTAGGACCAATGATGGCCCAATAATGTGTGTTTAAGGGCAATGAGGGTCCGCTGGGACCAATGAGTCCCAATAAAGTGTGTATATAACCAATAAGTTGTGTTTACGACCAATTATGGCCAAAAAAGGTGTGTTTAGTTGGGACCAATGAGTCCCACTAATGTGTGTATATGACCAATACATTGTGTTTAGGACCAATGATGTCACAATAAAGTCGGTTTAGGGAAAATGAGGGTTAGTTGGCACCAATGAGTCCTAATAAGGTGTTTATATAACCAATAAGTTGTTTTTACGACCAATTATGGCCCAATATGGTGTGTTTAGTTGGGACTAATGAGTCCCACTAAGGAGTGTATATAACCAATAAGTTATGTTTAGGACCAATGATGGCCCAATAAGGTGTGTTTAGTAGGGCAATGAGGGTCGGTTAGGACCAATAAGTCCTAGTAAGGTGTGTATATAACCAATAAGTTGTGTTTAGGACCAATGATGGCCCAATAATGTGTGTTTAAGGGCAGTGAGGGTCAGTTGGGACCAATAAGTCCTAGTAAGGTGTGTCTTATATAACCAATAAGTTGTGTTTAGGACCAATGATGGCCCAATAATGTGTGTTTAAGGGCAATGAGGGTCCGTTGGGACCAATGAGTCCCAATAAAGTGTGTATATAACCAATAAGTTGTGTTTATGACCAATTATGGCCCAAAAAGGTGTGTTTAGTTGGGACCAATGAGTCCCACTAATGTGTGTATATGACCAATACGTTGTGTTTAGGACCAATGATGTCACAATAAAGTCTGTTTAGGGACAATGAGGGTTAGTTGGCACCAATGAGTCCTAATACGGTGTTTATATAACCAATAAGTTGTGTTTGGGACCAATGATGGCCCAATAATGTGTGTTTAAGGGCAATGAGGGTCCGCTGGGACCAATGAGTCCCAATAAAGTGTGTATATAACCAATAAGTTGTGTTTACGACCAATTATGGCCAAAAAAGGTGTGTTTAGTTGGGACCAATGAGTCCCACTAATGTGTGTATATGACCAATACGTTGTGTTTAGGACCAATGATGTCACAATAAAGTCGGTTTAGGGAAAATGAGGGTTAGTTGGCACCAATGAGTCCTAATAAGGTGTTTATATAACCAATAAGTTGTTTTTACGACCAATTATGGCCCAATATGGTGTGTTTAGTTGGGACTAATGAGTCCCACTAAGGTGTGTATATAACCAATAAGTTATGTTTAGGACCAATGATGGCCCAATAAGGTGTGTTTAGTAGGGCGATGAGGGTCGGTTAGGACCAATAAGTCCTAGTAAGGTGTGTATATAACCAATAAGTTGTATTTAGGACCAATGATGGCCAAATAATGTGTGTTTAAGGGCAATGAGGGTCAGTTGGGACCAATAAGTCCTAGTAAGGTGTGTCTTATATAACCAATTAGTTGTATTTAGGACCAATGATGGCCCAATAATGTGTGTTTAAGGGCAATGAGGGTCCGTTGGGACCAATGAGTCCCAATAAAGTGTGTATATAACCAATAAGCTGTGTTTACGACCAATGATGGCCCAAAAAGGTGTGTTTAGTTGGGACCAATGAGTCCCACTAATGTGTGTATATGACCAATACGTTGTGTTTAGGACCAATGATGTCACAATAAAGTCGGTTTAGGGACAATGAGGGTTAGTTGGCACCAATGAGTCCTAATAAGGTGTTTATATAACCAATAAGTTGTGTTTACGACCAATTATGGACCAATATGGTGTGTTTAGTTGGGACTAATGAGTCCCACTAAGGTGTGTATATAACCAATAAGTTATGTTTAGGAACAATGATGGCGCCATAAGGTGTGTTTAGTAGGGCAATGAGGGTCGGTTAGGACCAGTAAGTCCTAGTAAGGTGTGTATATAACCAATAAGTTATGTTTAGGACCAATGATGGCGCAATAAGGTGTGTTTAGTAGGGCAATGAGGGTCGGTTAGGACCAATAAGTCCTAGTAAGGTGTGTATATAACCAATAAGTTGTGTTTAGGACCAATGATGGCCCAATAATGTGTGTTTAAGGGCAATGAGGGTCAGTTGGGACCAATAAGTCCTACTAAGGTGTGTCTTATATAACCAATAAGTTGTGTTTAGGACCAATGATGGCCCAATAATGTGTGTTTAAGGGCAATGAGGGTCCGTTGGGACCAGTGAGTCCCAATAAAGTGTGTATATAACCAATAAGTTGTGTTTACGACCAATTATGGCCCAAAAAGGTGTGTTTAGTTGGGACGATTGAGTCCCACTAATGTGTGTATATGACCAATACGTTGTGTTTAGGACCAATGATGTCACAATAAAGTCGGTTTAGGGACAATGAGGGTTAGTTGGCACCAATGAGTCCTAATACGGTGTTTATATAACCAATAAGTTGTGTTTACGACCAATTATAGCCCAAAAAGGTGTGTTTAGTTGGGACCAATGAGTCCCACTAATGTGTGTATATGACCAATACGTTGTGTTTAGGACCAATGATGTCACAATAAAGTCGGTTTAGGGACAATGAGGGTTAGTTGGCACCAATGAGTCCTAATACGGTGTTTATATAACCAATAAGTTGTGTTTAGGACCAATGATGGCCCAATAATGTGTGTTTAAGGGCAATGAGGGTCCGCTGGGACCAATGAGTCCCAATAAAGTGTGTATATAACCAATAAGTTGTGTTTACGACCAATTATGGCCCAAAAAGGTGTGTTTAGTTGGGACCAATGAGTCCCACTAATGTGTATATGACCAATACGTTGTGTTTAGGACCAATGATGTCACAATAAAGTCGGTTTAGGTAAAATGAGGGTTAGTTGGCACCAATGAGTCCTAATAAGGTGTTTATATAACCAATAAGTTGTTTTTACGACCAATTATGGCCCAATATGGTGAGTTTAGTTGGGACTAATGAGTCCCACTAAGGTGTGTATATAACCAATAAGTTATGTTTAGGACCAATGATGGCCCAATAAGGTGTGTTTAGTAGGGCAATGAGGGTCGGTTAGGACCAATAAGTCATAGTAAGGTGTGTATATAACCAATAAGTTGTGTTTAGGACCAATGATGGCCCAATAATGTGTGTTGAAGGGCAATGAGGGTCAGTTGGGACCAATAAGTCCTAGTAAGGTGTGTCTTATATAACCAATAAGTTGTATTTAGGACCAATGATGGCCCAATAATGTGTGTTTAAGGGCAATGAGGGTCCGTTGGGACCAATGAGTCCCAATAAAGTGTGTATATAACCAATAAGCTGTGTTTACGACCAATTATGGCCCAAAAAGGTGTGTTTAGTTGGGACCAATGAGTCCCACTAATGTGTGTATATGACCAATACGTTGTGTTTAGGACCAATGATGTCACAATAAAGTCGGTTTAGGGACAATGAGGGTTATTTGGCACCAATGAGTCCTAATAAGGTGTTTATATAACCAATAAGTTGTGTTTACGACCAATTATGGACCAATATCGTGTGTTTAGTTGGGACTAATGAGTCCCACTAAGGTGTGTATATAACCAATAAGTTATGTTTAGGACCAATGATGGCGCCATAAGGTGTGTTTAGTAGGGCAATGAGGGTCGGTTAGGACCAATAAGTCCTAGTAAGGTGTGTATATAACCAATAAGTTATGTTTAGGACCAATGATGGCGCAATAAGGTGTGTTTAGTAGGGCAATGAGGGTCGGTTAGGACCAATAAGTCCTAGTAAGGTGTGTATATAACCAATAAGTTGTGTTTAGGACCAATGATGGCCCAATAATGTGTGTTTAAGGGCAATGAGGGTCAGTTGGGACCATTAAGTCCTAGTAAGGTGTGTCTTATATAACCAATAAGTTGTGTTTAGGACCAATGATGGCCCAATAATGTGTGTTTAAGGGCAATGAGGCTCCGTTGGGACCAATGAGTCCCAATAAAGTGTGTATATAACCAATAAGTTGTGTTTACGACCAATTATGGCCCAAAAAGGTGTGTTTAGTTGGGACCAATGAGTCCCACTAATGTGTGTATATGACCAATACGTTGTGTTTAGGACCAATGATGTCACAATAAAGTCGGTTTAGGGACAATGAGGGTTAGTTGGGACCAATGAGTCCTAATACGGTGTTTATATAACCAATAAGTTGTGTTTAGGACCAATGATGGCCCAATAATGTGTGTTTAAGGGCAATGAGGGTCCGCTGGGACCAATGAGTCCCAATAAAGTGTGTATATAACCAATAAGTTGTGTTTACGACCAATTATGGCCCAAAAAGGTGTGTTTAGTTGGGACCAATGAGTCCTACTAATGTGTGTATATGACCAATACGTTGTGTTTAGGACCAATGATGTCACAATAAAGTCGGTTTAGGGAAAATGAGGGTTAGTTGGCACCAATGAGTCCTAATAAGGTGTTTATATAACCAATAAGTTGTTTTTACGACCAATTATGGCCCAATATGGTGTGTTTAGTTGGGACTAATGAGTCCCACTAAGGTGTGTATATAACCAATAAGTTATGTTTAGGATCAATGATGGCCCAATAAGGTGTGTTTAGTAGGGCAATGAGGGTCGGTTAGGACCAATAAGTCCTAGTAAGGTGTGTATATAACCAATAAGTTGTGTTTAGGACCAATGATGGCCCAATAATGTGTGTTTAAGGCCAATGAGGGTCAGTTGGGACCAATAAGTCCTAGTAAGGTGTGTCTTATATAACCAATAAGTTGTATTTAGGACCAATGATGGCCCAATAATGTGTGTTTAAGGGCAATGAGGGTCCGTTGGGACCAATGAGTCCCAATAAAGTGTGTATATAACCAATAAGCTGTGTTTACGACCAATTATGGCCCAAAAAGGTGTGTTTAGTTGGGACCAATGAGTCCCACTAATGTGTGTATATGACCAATACGTTGTGTTTAGGACCAATTATGTCACAATAAAGTCGGTTTAGGGACAATGAGGGTTAGTTGGCACCAATGAGTCCTAATAAGGTGTTTATATAACCAATAAGTTGTGTTTACGACCAATTATGGACCAATATGGTGTGTTTAGTTGGGACTAATGAGTCCCACTAAGGTGTGTATATAACCAATAAGTTATGTTTAGGTCCAATGATGGCGCCATAAGGTGTGTTTAGTAGGGCAATGAGGGTCGGTTAGGACCAATAAGTCCTAGTAAGGTGTGTATATAACCAATAAGTTATGTTTAGGACTAATGATGGCGCAATAAGGTGTGTTTAGTAGGGCAATGAGGGTCGGTTAGGACCAATAAGTCCTAGTAAGGTGTGTATATAACCAATAAGTTGTGTTTAGGACCAATGATGGCCCAATAATGTGTGTTTAAGGGCAATGAGGGTCAGTTGGGACCAATAAGTCCTAGTAAGGTGTGTCTTATATAACCAATAAGTTGTGTTTAGGACCAATGATGACCCAATAATGTGTGTTTAAGGGCAATGTGGGTCCGTTGGGACCAATGAGTCCCAATAAAGTGTGTATATAACCAATAAGTTGTGTTTACGACCAATTATGGCCCAAAAAAGTGTGTTTAGTTGGGACCAATGAGTCCCACTAATGTGTGTATATGACCAATACGTTGTGTTTAGGACCAATGATGTCACAATAAAGTCGGTTTAGGGACAATGAGGGATAGTTGGCACCAATGAGTCCTGATACGGTGTTAATATAACCAATAAGCTGTGTTTAGGACCAATGATGGCCCAATAATGTGTGTTTATGGGCAATGAGGGTCCGTTGGGACCAATGAGTCCCAATAAAGTGTGTATATAACCAATAAGTTGTGTTTACGACCAATTATGGCCCAAAAAGGTGTGTTTAGTTGGGACCAATGAGTCCCACTAATGTGTGTATATGACCAATACGTTGTATTTAGGACCAATGATGTCACAATAAAGTCGGTTTAGGGAAAATGAGGGTTAGTTGGCACCAATGAGTCCTAATAAGGTGTTTATATAACCAATAAGTTGTTTTTACGACCAATTATGGCCCAATATGGTGTGTTTAGTTGGGACTAATGAGTCCCACTAAGGTGTGTATATAACCAATAAGTTATGTTTAGGACCAATGATGGCCCAATAAGGTGTGTTTAGTAGGGCAATGAGGGTCGGTTAGGACCAATAAGTCCTAGTAAGGTGTGTATATAACCAATAAGTTATGTTTAGGACCAATGATGGCGCAATAAGGTGTGTTTAGTAGGGCAATGAGGGTCGGTTAGGACCAATAAGTCCTAGTAAGGTGTGTATATAACCAATAAGTTGTGTTTAGGACCAATGATGGCCCAATAATGTGTGTTTAAGGGCAATGAGGGTCAGTTGGGACCAATGAGTCCCAATAAAGTGTGTATATAACCAATAAGTTGTGTTTACGACCAATTATGGCCCAAAAAAGTGTGTTTAGTTGGGACCAATGAGTCCCACTAATGTGTGTATATGACCAATACGTTGTGTTTAGGACCAATGATGTCACAATAAAGTCGGTTTAGGGAAAATGAGGGTTAGTTGGCACCAATGAGTCCTAATAAGGTGTTTATATAACCAATAAGTTGTTTTTACGACCAATTATGGCCCAATATGGTGTGTTTAGTTGGGACTAATGAGTCCCACTAAGATGTGTATATAACCAATAAGTTATGTTTAAGACCAATGATGGCCCAATAAGGTGTGTTTAGTAGGGCAATGAGGGTCGGTTAGGACCAATAAGTCCTAGTAAGGTGTGTATATAACCAATAAGTTGTGTTTAGGACTAATGATGGCCCAATAATGTGTGTTTAGTTGGGACTAATGAGTCCCACTAAGGTGTGTATATAACCAATAAGTTGTGTTTAGGACCAATGATGGCCGAATAAGGTGTGTTTAATAAGGTAATGAGAGTCGGTTGGGACCAATAAGTCCTAGTAAGGTGTGTCCTATATAACCAATAAGTTGTGTTTAGGACCAATGATGGCCCAATAATGTGTGTTTAAGGCCAATGAGGGTCAGTTGGGACCAATGAGTCCCAATAAAGTGTGTATATAACCAATAAGTTGAGTTTACGACCAATTATGGCCCAATAAGGTGTGTTTAGTTGGGACCAATGAGTCCCACTAATGTGTGCTTATAACCAATACGTTGTGTTTAGGACCAATGATGGCACAATAAAGTGGGTTTGGGGACCATGAGGGTTAGTTGGCACCAATGAGTCCTAATAAGGTGTTTATATAACCAATAAGTTGTGTTTACGACCAATTATGGCCCAATATGGTGTGTTTAGTTGGGACTAATGAGTCTCACTAAGGTGTGTATATAACCAATAAATTATGTTTAGGACCAATGATGGCCCAATAAGGTGTGTTTAGTAGGGCAATGAGGGTCGGGTAGAACCAATAAGTCCTAGTAAGGTGTGTATATAACCAATAAGTTGTGTTTAGGACCAATGATGGCCCAATAATGTGTGTTTAGTTGGGACTAATGAGTCCCACTAAGGTGTGTATATAACCAATAAGTTTTGTTTAGGACCAATGATGGCCCAATAAGGTGTGTTTAGTAGGGCAATAAGGGTCGGTTGGGACCAATAACACCTAGTAAGGTGTGTTTTATATAACCAATAAGTTGTGTTTAGGACCAATGATGGCCCAATAATGTGTGTTTAAGGGCAATGAGGGTCCGTTGGGACCAATAAGTCCTAGTAAGGTGTGTCTTATATAACCAATAAGTTGTGTTTAGGACCAATGATGGCCCAATAATGTGTGTTTAAGGGCAATGAGGGTCCGTTGGGACCAATGAGTCCCAATAAAGTGTGTATATAACCAATAAGTTGTGTTTATGACCAATTATGGCCCAAAAAGGTGTGTTTAGTTGGGACCAATGAGTCCCACTAATGTGTGTATATGACCAATACGTTGTGTTTAGGACCAATGATGTCACAATAAAGTCTGTTTAGGGACAATGAGGGTTAGTTGGCACCAATGAGTCCTAATACGGTGTTTATATAACCAATAAGTTGTGTTTAGGACCAATGATGGCCCAATAATGTGTGTTTAAGGGCAATGAGGGTCCGCTGGGACCAATGAGTCCCAATAAAGTGTGTATATAACCAATAAGTTGTGTTTACGACCAATTATGGCCAAAAAAGGTGTGTTTAGTTGGGACCAATGAGTCCCACTAATGTGTGTATATGACCAATACGTTGTGTTTAGGACCAATGATGTCACAATAAAGTCGGTTTAGGGAAAATGAGGGTTAGTTGGCACCAATGAGTCCTAATAAGGTGTTTATATAACCAATAAGTTGTTTTTACGACCAATTATGGCCCAATATGGTGTGTTTAGTTGGGAATAATGAGTCCCACTAAGGTGTGTATATAACCAATAAGTTATGTTTAGGACCAATGATGGCCCAATAAGGTGTGTTTAGTAGGGCAATGAGGGTCGGTTAGGACCAATAAGTCCTAGTAAGGTGTGTATATAACCAATAAGTTGTGTTTAGGACCAATGATGGCCCAATAATGTGTGTTTAAGGGCAATGAGGGTCAGTTGGGACCAATAAGTCCTAGTAAGGTGTGTCTTATATAACCAATAAGTTGTATTTAGGACCAATGATGGCCCAATAATGTGTGTTTAAGGGCAATGAGGGTCCGTTGGGACCAATGAGTCCCAATAAAGTGTGTATATAACCAATAAGCTGTGTTTACGACCAATGATGGCCCAAAAAGGTGTGTTTAGTTGGGACCAATGAGTCCCACTAATGTGTGTATATGACCAATACGTTGTGTTTAGGACCAATGATGTCACAATAAAGTCGGTTTAGGGACAATGAGGGTTAGTTGGCACCAATGAGTCCTAATAAAGTGTTTATATAACCAATAAGTTGTGTTTACGACCAATTATGGACCAATATGGTGTGTTTAGTTGGGACTAATGAGTCCCACTAAGGTGTGTATATAACCAATAAGTTATGTTTAGGAACAATGATGGCGCCATAAGGTGTGTTTAGTAGGGCAATGAGGGTCGGTTAGGACCAGTAAGTCCTAGTAAGGTGTGTATATAACCAATAAGTTATGTTTAGGACCAATGATGGCGCACTAAGGTGTGTTTAGTAGGGAAATGAGGGTCGGTTAGGACCAATAAGTCCTAGTAAGGTGTGTATATAACCAATAAGTTGTGTTTAGGACCAATGATGGCCCAATAATGTGTGTTTAAGGGCAATGAGGGTCAGTTGGGACCAATAAGTCCTAGTAAGGTGTGTCTTATATAACCAATAAGTTGTGTTTAGGACCAATGATGGCCCAATAATGTGTGTTTAAGGGCAATGAGGGTCCGTTGGGACCAGTGAGTCCCAATAAAGTGTGTATATAACCAATAAGTTGTGTTTACGACCAATTATGGCCCAAAAAGGTGTGTTTAGTTGGGACCAATGAGTCCCACTAATGTGTGTATATGACCAATACGTTGTGTTTAGGACCAATGATGTCACAATAAAGTCGGTTTAGGGACAATGAGGGTTAGTTGGCACCAATGAGTCCTAATACGGTGTTTATATAACCAATAAGTTGTGTTTACGACCAATTATAGCCCAAAAAGGTGTGTTTAGTTGGGACCAATGAGTCCCACTAATGTGTGTATATGACCAATACGTTGTGTTTAGGACCAATGATGTCACAATAAAGTCGGTTTAGGGACAATGAGGGTTAGTTGGCACCAATGAGTCCTAATACGGTGTTTATATAACCAATAAGTTGTGTTTAGGACCAATGATGGCCCAATAATGTGTGTTTAAGGGCAATGAGGGTCCGCTGGGACCAATGAGTCCCAATAAAGTGTGTATATAACCAATAAGTTGTGTTTACGACCAATTATGGCCCAAGAAGGTGTGTTTAGTTGGGACCAATGAGTCCCACTAATGTGTGTATATGACCAATACGTTGTGTTTAGGACCAATGATGTCACAATAAAGTCGGTTTAGGTAAAATGAGGGTTAGTTGGCACCAATGAGTCCTAATAAGGTGTTTATATAACCAATAAGTTGTTTTTACGACCAATTATGGCCCAATATGGTGAGTTTAGTTGGGACTAATGAGTCCCACTAAGGTGTGTATATAACCAATAAGTTATGTTTAGGACCAATGATGGCCCAATAAGGTGTGTTTAGTAGGGCAATGAGGGTCGGTTAGGACCAATAAGTCATAGTAAGGTGTGTACATAACCAATAAGTTGTGTTTAGGACCAATGATGGCCCAATAATGTGTGTTGAAGGGCAATGAGGGTCAGTTGGGACCAATAAGTCCTAGTAAGGTGTGTCTTATATAACCAATAAGTTGTGTTTAGGACCAATGATGGCCCAATAATGTGTGTTTAAGGGCAATGAGGGTCCGTTGGGACCAATGAGTCCCAATAAAGTGTGTATATAACCAATAAGTTGTGTTTACGACCAATTATGGCCCAAAAAGGTGTGTTTAGTTGGGACCAATGAGTCCCACTAATGTGTGTATATGACCAATACGTTGTGTTTAGGACCAATGATGTCACAATAAAGTCGGTTTAGGGACAATGAGGGTTAGTTGGCACCAATGAGTCCTAATAAGGTGTTTATATAACCAATAAGTTGTGTTTACGACCAATTATGGACCAATATGGTGTGTTTAGTTGGGACTAATGAGTCCCACTAAGGTGTGTATATAACCAATAAGTTATGTTTAGGACCAATGATGGCGCCATAAGGTGTGTTTAGTAGGGCAATGAGGGTCGGTTAGGACCAATAAGTCCTAGTAAGGTGTGTATATAACCAATAAGTTATGTTTAGGACCAATGATGGCGCAATAAGGTGTGTTTAGTAGGGCAATGAGGGTCGGTTAGGACCAATAAGTCCTAGTAAGGTGTGTATATAACCAATAAGTTATGTTTAGGACCAATGATGGCGCACTAAGGTGTGTTTAGTAGGGAAATGAGGGTCGGTTAGGACCAATAAGTCCTAGTAAGGTGTGTATATAACCAATAAGTTGTGTTTAGGACCAATGATGGCCCAATAATGTGTGTTTAAGGGCAATGAGGGTCAGTTGGGACCAATAAGTCCTAGTAAGGTGTGTCTTATATAACCAATAAGTTGTGTTTAGGACCAATGATGGCCCAATAATGTGTGTTTAAGGGCAATGAGGGTCCGTTGGGACCAGTGAGTCCCAATAAAGTGTGTATATAACCAATAAGTTGTGTTTACGACCAATTATGGCCCAAAAAGGTGTGTTTAGTTGGGACCAATGAGTCCCACTAATGTGTGTATATGACCAATACGTTGTGTTTAGGACCAATGATGTCACAATAAAGTCGGTTTAGGGACAATGAGGGTTAGTTGGCACCAATGAGTCCTAATAAGGTGTTTATATAACCAATAAGTTGTGTTTACGACCAATGATGGCCCAATAAGGTGTGTTTAGTTGGGACCAATGAGTCCCACTAAGGTGTGTATATAACCAATAAGTTGTGTTTAGGACCAATGATGTGCCCAATAAGGTGTGTTTAGAGGGCAATGAGGGTCAGTTGGGACCAATAAGTCCTAGTAAGGTGTGTTATATAACCAATAAGTTGTGTTTAGGACCAATGATGGCCCAATAATGTGTGTTTAAGGGCAATGAGGGTCCGTTGGGACCAATGAGTCCCAATAAGGTGTGTATATAACCAATAAGTTGTGTTTAGGACCAATGATGGCCCAATAAAGTGTGTGCTGGTTAGTTGGGACCAATGAGTCCCACTAAGGTGTGTATATAACCAATAAGTTGTGTTTAGGACCAATGATGTCACAATAAAGTCGGTTTAGGGACAATGAGGGTTAGTTGGCACCAATGAGTCCTAATAAGGTGTTTATATAACCAATAAGTTGTGTTTACGACCAATTATGGCCCAAAAAGGTGTGTTTAGTTGGGACCAATGAGTCCCACTAATGTGTGTATATGACCAATACGTTGTGTTTAGGACCAATGATGTCACAATAAAGTCGGTTTAGGGACAATGAGGGTTAGTTGGCACCAATGAGTCCTAATACGGTGTTTATATAACCAATAAGTTGTGTTTAGGACCAATGATGGCCCAATAATGTGTGTTTAAGGGCAATGAGGGTCCGCTGGGACCAATGAGTCCCAATAAAGTGTGTATATAACCAATAAGTTGTGTTTACGACCAATTATGGCCCAAAAAGGTGTGTTTAGTTGGGACCAATGAGTCCCACTAATGTGTGTATATGACCAATACGTTGTGTTTAGGACCAATGATGTCACAATAAAGTCGGTTTAGGTAAAATGAGGGTTAGTTGGCACCAATGAGTCCTAATAAGGTGTTTATATAACCAATAAGTTGTTTTTACGACCAATTATGGCCCAATATGGTGAGTTTAGTTGGGACTAATGAGTCCCACTAAGGTGTGTATATAACCAATAAGTTATGTTTAGGACCAATGATGGCCCAATAAGGTGTGTTTAGTAGGGCAATGAGGGTCGGTTAGGACCAATAAGTCATAGTAAGGTGTGTACATAACCAATAAGTTGTGTTTAGGACCAATGATGGCCCAATAATGTGTGTTGAAGGGCAATGAGGGTCAGTTGGGACCAATAAGTCCTAGTAAGGTGTGTCTTATATAACCAATAAGTTGTATTTAGGACCAATGATGGCCCAATAATGTGTGTTTAAGGGCAATGAGGGTCCGTTGGGACCAATGAGTCCCAATAAAGTGTGTATATAACCAATAAGCTGTGTTTACGACCAATTATGGCCCAAAAAGGTGTGTTTAGTTGGGACCAATGAGTCCCACTAATGTGTGTATATGACCAATACGTTGTGTTTAGGACCAATGATGTCACAATAAAGTCGGTTTAGGGACAATGAGGGTTAGTTGGCACCAATGAGTCCTAATAAGGTGTTTATATAACCAATAAGTTGTGTTTACGACCAATTATGGACCAATATGGTGTGTTTAGTTGGGACTAATGAGTCCCACTAAGGTGTGTATATAACCAATAAGTTATGTTTAGGACCAATGATGGCGCCATAAGGTGTGTTTAGTAGGGCAATGAGGGTCGGTTAGGACCAATAAGTCCTAGTAAGGTGTGTATATAACCAATAAGTTATGTTTAGGACCAATGATGGCGCAATAAGGTGTGTTTAGTAGGGCAATGAGGGTCGGTTAGGACCAATAAGTCCTAGTAAGGTGTGTATATAACCAATAAGTTGTGTTTAGGACCAATGATGGCCCAATAATGTGTGTTTAAGGGCAATGAGGGTCAGTTGGGACCAATAAGTCCCAGTAAGGTGTGTCTTATATAACCAATAAGTTGTGTTTAGGACCAATGATGGCCCAATAATGTGTGTTTAAGGGCAATGAGGGTTCGTTGGGACCAATGAGTCCCAATAAAGTGTGTATATAACCAATAAGTTGTGTTTACGACCAATTATGGCCCAAAAAGGTGTGTTTAGTTGGGACCAATGAGTCCCACTAATGTGTGTATATGACCAATACGTTGTGTTTAGGACCAATGATGTCACAATAAAGTCGGTTTAGGGACAATGAGGGTTAGTTGGCACCAATGAGTCCTAATAAGGTGTTTATATAACCAATAAGTTGTGTTTACGACCAATTATGGACCAATATCGTGTGTTTAGTTGGGACTAATGAGTCCCACTAAGGTGTGTATATAACCAATAAGTTATGTTTAGGACCAATGATGGCGCCATAAGGTGTGTTTAGTAGGGCAATGAGGGTCGGTTAGGACCAATAAGTCCTAGTAAGGTGTGTATATAACCAATAAGTTATGTTTAGGACCAATGATGGCGCAATAAGGTGTGTTTAGTAGGGCAATGAGGGTCGGTTAGGACCAATAAGTCCTAGTAAGGTGTGTATATAACCAATAAGTTGTGTTTAGGACCAATGATGGCCCAATAATGTGTGTTTAAGGGCAATGAGGGTCAGTTGGGACCAATAAGTCCTAGTAAGGTGTGTCTTATATAACCAATAAGTTGTGTTTAGGACCAATGATGGCCCAATAATGTGTGTTTAAGGGCAATGAGGCTCCGTTGGGACCAATGAGTCCCAATAAAGTGTGTATATAACCAATAAGTTGTGTTTACGACCAATTATGGCCCAAAAAGGTGTGTTTAGTTGGGACCAATGAGTCCCACTAATGTGTGTATATGACCAATACGTTGTGTTTAGGACCAATGATGTCACAATAAAGTCGGTTTAGGGACAATGAGGGTTAGTTGGCACCAATGAGTCCTAATACGGTGTTTATATAACCAATAAGTTGTGTTTAGGACCAATGATGGCCCAATAATGTGTGTTTAAGGGCAATGAGGGTCCGCTGGGACCAATGAGTCCCAATAAAGTGTGTATATAACCAATAAGTTGTGTTTACGACCAATTATGGCCCAAAAAGGTGTGTTTAGTTGGGACCAATGAGTCCTACTAATGTGTGTATATGACCAATACGTTGTGTTTAGGACCAATGATGTCACAATAAAGTCGGTTTAGGGAAAATGAGGGTTAGTTGGCACCAATGAGTCCTAATAAGGTGTTTATATAACCAATAAGTTGTTTTTACGACCAATTATGGCCCAATATGGTGTGTTTAGTTGGGACTAATGAGTCCCACTAAGGTGTGTATATAACCAATAAGTTATGTTTAGGATCAATGATGGCCCAATAAGGTGTGTTTAGTAGGGCAATGAGGGTCGGTTAGGACCAATAAGTCCTAGTAAGGTGTGTATATAACCAATAAGTTGTGTTTAGGACCAATGATGGCCCAATAATGTGTGTTTAAGGCCAATGAGGGTCAGTTGGGACCAATAAGTCCTAGTAAGGTGTGTCTTATATAACCAATAAGTTGTATTTAGGACCAATGATGGCCCAATAATGTGTGTTTAAGGGCAATGAGGGTCCGTTGGGACCAATGAGTCCCAATAAAGTGTGTATATAACCAATAAGTTGTGTTTACGACCAATTATGGCCCAAAAAGGTGTGTTTAGTTGGGACCAATGAGTCCCACTAATGTGTGTATATGACCAATACGTTGTGTTTAGGACCAATGATGTCACAATAAAGTCGGTTTAGGGACAATGAGGGTTAGTTGGCACCAATGAGTCCTAATAAGGTGTTTATATAACCAATAAGTTGTGTTTACGACCAATTATGGACCAATATGGTGTGTTTAGTTGGGACTAATGAGTCCCACTAAGGTGTGTATATAACCAATAAGTTATGTTTAGGACCAATGATGGCGCCATAAGGTGTGTTTAGTAGGGCAATGAGGGTCGGTTAGGACCAATAAGTCCTAGTAAGGTGTGTATATAACCAATAAGTTATGTTTAGGACCAATGATGGCGCAATAAGGTGTGTTTAGTAGGGCAATGAGGGTCGGTTAGGACCAATAAGTCCTAGTAAGGTGTGTATATAACCAATAAGTTGTGTTTAGGACCAATGATGGCCCAATAATGTGTGTTTAAGGGCAATGAGGGTCAGTTGGGACCAATAAGTCCTAGTAAGGTGTGTCTTATATAACCAATAAGTTGTGTTTAGGACCAATGATGGCCCAATAATGTGTGTTTAAGGGCAATGAGGGTTCGTTGGGACCAATGAGTCCCAATAAAGTGTGTATATAACCAATAAGTTGTGTTTACGACCAATTATGGCCCAAAAAGGTGTGTTTAGTTGGGACCAATGAGTCCCACTAATGTGTGTATATGACCAATACGTTGTGTTTAGGACCAATGATGTCACAATAAAGTCGGTTTAGGGACAATGAGGGTTAGTTGGCACCAATGAGTCCTAATAAGGTGTTTATATAACCAATAAGTTGTGTTTACGACCAATTATGGACCAATATCGTGTGTTTAGTTGGGACTAATGAGTCCCACTAAGGTGTGTATATAAACAATAAGTTATGTTTAGGACCAATGATGGCGCCATAAGGTGTGTTTAGTAGGGCAATGAGGGTCGGTTAGGACCAATAAGTCCTAGTAAGGTGTCTATATAACCAATAAGTTATGTTTAGGACCAATGATGGCGCAATAAGGTGTGTTTAGTAGGGCAATGAGGGTCGGTTAGGACCAATAAGTCCTAGTAAGGTGTGTATATAACCAATAAGTTGTGTTTAGGACCAATGATGGCCCAATAATGTGTGTTTAAGGGCAATGAGGGTCAGTTGGGACCAATAAGTCCTAGTAAGGTGTGTCTTATATAACCAATAAGTTGTGTTTAGGACCAATGATGGCCCAATAATGTGTGTTTAAGGGCAATGAGGCTCCGTTGGGACCAATGAGTCCCAATAAAGTGTGTATATAACCAATAAGTTGTGTTTACGACCAATTATGGCCCAAAAAGGTGTGTTTAGTTGGGACCAATGAGTCCCACTAATGTGTGTATATGACCAATACGTTGTGTTTAGGACCAATGATGTCACAATAAAGTCGGTTTAGGGACAATGAGGGTTAGTTGGCACCAATGAGTCCTAATACGGTGTTTATATAACCAATAAGTTGTGTTTAGGACCAATGATGGCCCAATAATGTGTGTTTAAGGGCAATGAGGGTCCGCTGGGACCAATGAGTCCCAATAAAGTGTGTATATAACCAATAAGTTGTGTTTACGACCAATTATGGCCCAAAAAGGTGTGTTTAGTTGGGACCAATGAGTCCTACTAATGTGTGTATATGACCAATACGTTGTGTTTAGGACCAATGATGTCACAATAAAGTCGGTTTAGGGAAAATGAGGGTTAGTTGGCACCAATGAGTCCTAATAAGGTGTTTATATAACCAATAAGTTGTTTTTACGACCAATTATGGCCCAATATGGTGTGTTTAGTTGGGACTAATGAGTCCCACTAAGGTGTGTATATAACCAATAAGTTATGTTTAGGATCAATGATGGCCCAATAAGGTGTGTTTAGTAGGGCAATGAGGGTCGGTTAGGACCAATAAGTCCTAGTAAGGTGTGTATATAACCAATAAGTTGTGTTTAGGACCAATGATGGCCCAATAATGTGTGTTTAAGGCCAATGAGGGTCAGT
>JBCNJP010010439.1:0-22267 GCA_039602395.1 Deinandra increscens subsp. villosa
ATGTAATTTTACCCCCTCTCTCTTGTTATCCCCTGATCTAAAAAACCCCATTTGCTCCCCTAAAATTCGTTGGTTCCTCAATCTTGCTCCCAGATCTAAAGTCTCTGTTCCTTAAGCGGATCATCCACAATACCTAAAATCTCGATGGCGATTTCTTCTCCCCGTCTGACGCCCGCTGCCAACCCCACCGTTGCCTACCTCGTTGACGGCGATTCCTCTCCCCCGCAAAAATTGTTGTCGTGTTTGAGCCTTTGAGGAGGGCATCTTCGACGCATCACTCTCCACCTCTCTCAATGAGCAGAGATCTATCAATGTTGAGAACCGATAACTGACGGTGAGATCTCCAAATCGAATGCCGAGCAAGAAGCTTCTCAATGTCAACAAATATGAGGTCTCCAAATACAAATCGAACGTTGAGAAGCGGCTATTAATTGATGAGGTCGATTCATGAAGTTTTGATGATTTGATTTTTAGTAATCTTCAATGGGTTCGATAGCCTTGTAAGAAGGTATGTTGTATGAGGTGTTTTAAACTTTGCTCTACAAAACCCTTGATTGATTTTTTGCACGCAGTTTTAGTTTTTGATTTGTTGGGTTATTTTTTTTAGCTGGGTATTTTTTCTAGAACTTAAACAAAGACATGGGATATTATTAGCTCCCGATGTTGATATTATAAGAGTGTATAGATAGAAATTTATTCATCAAATTTCTCTACCAATTTGTACACACATTTATGTTTTTTTGTTAATCTTGATATTTGTAATTTGGTGTATATTTTAGTTGTCACAATGATGTTAAAAGGCATAACATTAGTGTTAAAGAGCATTGCTTACTTGTATTTTATGATTCAGAAATGTACATTTGTAGAAATACTTGATCACATCGGTGTTAAATCTTGATAGCACCGGTGTTATTGATCATCAAACCACTGTTAATGGTTATAGCATCAGTGTTTATATGCATATTGATGCATCTGTAGGTTGTAATATATGCATATGCAGTTATACTTTAGTAGAAACATTGATGTTAATGGTCATGAGTAATGTTAGTGGTTGTAACACTAGTGCTAGTTCGTACGTCTGAGAAAACCGTAATATAAAATGTCGAGATTATAACGGAATTAAAGATAAAAATGCGACGAGTTTAATGGTGTAATTTTTATAAAAATCCGACAAAATATAAAAAAAGTTAGGACTTTTTTAAATGAAGGGGGGATTTATGTGGTTGTGTAGAAAGACCACTTTGCCCTTTTTTATTAAAAAAAGAAGTGAACATGTGTCATTACGTAGTTCTTCCTGGATTTTTTCAACCAATCAATAAGAGTTAATGGGTTATTGCATTTGAGATGGGTTAATAAATATTCCATGCCCTATATATATATATATATATATATATATATATATATATATATATATATATATACTTAAACTTGGAACAAAAAGATTAAACAAAATCAAGACTCGGTGTTACAATTGTAGTAAACCCGCCTCATGGTCGTCAATGACGCCTACACGGTCGGTAACAATGGTCACTAAGATGAAACCC
Source organism: Deinandra increscens subsp. villosa (assembly GCA_039602395.1). Lineage (NCBI taxonomy): Eukaryota > Viridiplantae > Streptophyta > Magnoliopsida > Asterales > Asteraceae > Deinandra > Deinandra increscens. Next base: position 1,545 of record JBCNJP010010439.1, read on the forward strand.
CGTGACTATTTCTCATAGTAATTCCGCCTATAATGGTCGGTCATGAGGAAACACGAGCGATACACATTAAGTATATAATACTTGGAAAATTATGAAGTTAATTATGTAAGTATTATATAAAATAGATAAAATTTATAAAAAAATAATTTGAGATCAGAAAATTTATGACAAAAAGTAACCAAAACTTGGAGTAAATGAACCCCCATGTGTGGGTATGTATTAAATTGAACTTTTAGTATATTTAATGCATCAAATGGTTATAAAAATGTGAAAATGTAGTAAAAATCCGAAAATTTAAGTTAGGTCAGTAGCATATGGTTGGTAATCAGTAGAAAATGACTAGAAAAATATTTTAGAATTTTTGGAATATATCTAATAATTAAAATGGAATTATGTGCTTAAAAATGACTAAAAATGCTTAAAAATAGAATAAATTGGAGAAATAATATGAAATAAATTGAGGACTTATTTTGGACAGTAGGTAACAAGTATAAGTGAAAATAATTGAAAATTTAGGTAAAAATGGCAATCGAACCCTTAAATGGTAAAAATTATGCATTAAAACGTGTAAATTAGTAAAAATAAGGTATAAAATAGGAAAATAAATTGAGATCAGTAGCTAAAAGACTTGAAATAGACTAATAAAGCCTTAAAAACATATAGTAATGTTGTGAGAGAGGAAACTTAAGTATTGGAGAAAAATTGGATAAAAACGGTTACTGAAAAGCCGTAAAAACGGGTAATTTAGCATAAAATAGAGAAAATTTAGAAAATAAGTGCTATAATGTTTTTAATAATGTTAATTAAGTATAATAACTTATATTGAGCCTTAGCATAAAATTTCATGAGCAAAGAATAGTTTCTTTCGCCTTATTTGTAGAAATTAGTCGAATAAGGGCAAAATCGTCATTTTGCCCGAATATTCTAAAATTTCAGAATTTGCCACATTAGTTAATGTAGAATTGCATACTAATCTGATATTAATGGGAAATAGGATCAAGGCACTCGAAATCACACAATTAGAAGCACAAACGCACGATAAGACAAATGTGAGTTTACTAACTTGAAGCCCCAATTTGGAATTAATGCATTTTGGGCTTATTGTTATCAATGAATATGCAATTTGAAATGAATGATTGATTGAGAATATTGTGGGTACGAAATTATTCGTGAGTGTCGGTGCACACTCATAACAAGATGAGCAAGGCCTATACTATTGTAGAATTTGGAATTTGGATAATTTAGAACAATGCCTTCTAGATCATTAATGTAACGTGAGATGTATTGGTAGATCTACTGGGGTTGACCACCCGTACTCACTGATCATTCGCTCTGGTCGCGAAACATGGTGAGAAATACGATCAAACAGAGGTCTAGTTTTGATTTAGAGCTTGCGTTTAGTTTGTACATCGTAAACCTAGCTAGTTTACGAACCAGATATATTCTCCATTTGGATTCACTCTTTGATTCATGAATTGAATGAAAGGGACTAAATGATAAAGTGGAAACCAAACGTTTTTGTTAGTGGACTCACCAACCTAGTGTTGACATGTGGTTTTAAACTATTTTTCAGGTAACTAATGGGATTCCTGGAGATATGGATTTGGTGGTACGAGGATGACTACGTGATGTGCTATCGAGTCTATATTACGTTTTGGTAGTGGTGGAATGTAATAGGGACCTAAGTATGGGATGATAGTCTCATCCCAAATCTTTTGTAAACACTTTAGGGGATAATTAGTATATCCCAATTTTGTATATGAAAAGTGTTTTAATATAAATTACGTTTCGCTTAACACTACTAAAATCATAGGTTAATATAAATTACTACCACGTAAGCCTTCCGCTATATTATTAAAAATTTTGGGGTGTTACACACGAAACACACGGTAGCATAGGAATATGCTCTAACAAACCCCCTTAACGTGTAGCGTATCTCGCTATCTATCTTTCTAACAAAACTTTAGTCTTCAATCTTCAGCATCGTTGCGTCCTATCTTCAACTTGAAATCTTGTCAGAAATAGAGCTTGCATGGCTGGATCAAACTTGAACAAGCTTTGAACTTCAAGATCCACTTGTGAAAGATACTTCATACTCCCCCTTTCACCATGCTTGAGTCTTGTCACACAGAAACATGGTTTCCTTTTCTTTTGAAAAATAATTTAATCTTGGCGCAAAACTTCTCTTAGAGAATCCAAAATATAGTTTTGAAAATTTGATTTCGTATCGTGTATCGATTGGTCAAAAACAAATAAGAGACAAAATCTTTATGACTTTTTGAAACTTTACATTAAAACACACCGAAAATATTTTTGATTTTTCTAAGTTTATGCTAAAACACACCTAAAATATTTTTTGGTTTTTCAAATGTGAAACATAAATGCAATAAAGAATCAAACACTATTTTTTACTTTTGTGAGAAAGATCACAACTTGGGATCATGTTGGTCACATACCGAACTACACTTCAATTTCAATTACTTCAGCACATAAGTCATGTCGATTACTAGTATAATTTGTCCAACTTAAACTCAGGCACAATCATACTCATAACATCTGGATATGTTATTGTATTGATTAGGTTTGCTTTGACCAGTGTACCCCACATTATCAGACATACTCAGATATGTATTTGTTGATCACACTTTGTGACTTCACTTGTGATTTAACACATAGTGATTGAATTCATGATATTGTAAATTATGTTAAATGCAAAAAGAAATAAGAACTTTAAATCGTCTACCTTAAGGTCGATCTTTTGATACGCAGATAAGGCATCAGATTTAACAAAATAAGAAAATAAAAACAAGTTGAAATTGTATAACCCAACAACAATCAGGTCGGTACTCCCGTACACACAGAGAAAGTCCGATGAGTTATACGAAACACCAAAGAAAATAAAGCAGAACGTCAAACGAACAACAATCAGGTCGGTCTTGTGGATACGCAGAGAAAGTCCGATCGTTTGACAAAATAAAGAAAATCAAACAAGTTTAAATCTTTGCAAAATGAACACACGTATACACAGTGACTTCTCATTTTCTTTTTTCACATATCTTTTTCTTGATATCATGAGATACGCATCAAGATGTTGTCCACTTGGTCAAACATTAAAATTTTAATGTATATCACATCTGAATACTTTCTGATTTAATGTCAAGCCTACCAAGCACATTGAGCAATGATCTTATGGCTTTTTCATCTAATTTATCCACGAGCCAGACACGTAAGCCAGTGTACCATCATTTCCCAAATATGCCGGATACCATTTCTCATTTTTCAATGCTTTTTGTATTTTTCTGTTTTTTCAATGTTTTTTATTTTCCTTTTTCTCCCCCTTAAAATGAAAACTCTATTTTTGGATTTTTCATTTTAACAAAAACACAAAGACACTATTTTTGGTTTTTCAATTTTCTTCCTCTAAACTACAAACGAAATGCATTAACGAAAGAAAATTGACCAATCGGTACTGATACCTTTCAGTTTAAGCTTTTAGAAAAACTTTTAGTTTTATAATATAAATCATTCAATTTAAGTTAAGCAGGAAACTCCACTATCAGAAACTGTTTGAAGCCTGAACTTCACAATCACTGACATGTCTTCTTGAAGTAACTTGCACACTGGATTTAAATGATTAGTATTCAAATGACCCGAAGCACACAACTTCTGGTCGACCAGTGTCTTCAACAAAATTATTTCAGAAGATTTGACTTCAGCCAGAGGATCAGTTTGAACCAATGGGGGTGGTAACTGATTGAATTCTTCTCCGTCAAACACTCTTTTGAAATCCTCTTTGCTAGACAAATAACTGGTGAAAGAGTGTGAATTCTTCAAGTTATTTAGTTGACGATTCAAATCCAGAACTTGAACATTTAAATCTGATATCTTCCTCTGAGCTTCACCCAAAGCCTTTTTTGATTCTATCAACTGTTCTGAAACTCTGTTAGACAAAGACTTTTCTCTTCTCACTTTATCATGGGCATCAAACATTTCCTGTGTAACCTTTTCCACCTTTCCTTGATAAATCTGTACATTTTTTTGTCAACAATTTGTTTTCTTTTGTCAGATCGGTGACTTTGTCTTGTAATTTTGACTGGAGGACTTGATAATCTTTGTTTGAAACCATGATTTCATCATAAGCTTTCTAAAGTTTAAAATTGGTAATCAGAAGTGATTCCACTCTTGCTTTAGATTTCGTATACAAAGCATCAAAATCTCCAATAGCATCCTTTGCTTCGAACTCCCACTTTTCAACCTTTGTAACTAACTCAACATTTTCATTTTGTAACTTTAGGATCTGTTCTTTATTGACACTAACCATCTCATCCAATCTTGCTTTTAGCTCTAAAACCTCTTCTATCAACACCTTCTTTTCTTGTTCCAACATTGCATTAGCTTTGAAAATCTCATCAGAAACTTCACACTTTCTTTTGTAACCTTGTGATCTCTTCTTCTTTCTTCTCATTTTCAACAATCAACCCTTCCTTTTCAGAACTCAATTCTCGAATCTTTCTTTCTTTTTGAGCATAAAATTCACATGTTGACTCATACCCACTAACTTCAGAATCACTTGTTTCAGATGCACTTGTTTGAGATTTAGAATCACTTGATTCAACTGCATAGTATCCATCAACGCATAATTTTCTGGAGAATGAATTAAAAAAGCAGATTCATCTGGAAAATCCTTAGCCCAATCATATCCTTCCTCGGCTACCAGGGCTTTTGCATCTTTATTATGGTCATGATTATCCGAAGTACTTGGTTTAGAAGAAGATTGCTTGCATTCTCTTGCAAAATGTCCTAATTTGGAACATTTGTAACATTTCAGTTTAGACTTATCTAAACCCAATTTGCCTCCTTGAATTATAGAATTCTTGCCATGTTTATCCATAAACCTTCTTCCTCTTCCAACAAGCATAGCAAACTGCCAATCCAAATCTAATTTATACAGCTGATCATCATCCATCTGTTTTAGATCATCTAGAACCAATCCAGAATTACCAACTTGACTAAATATAGATCCAGACGAAGATGATATGAAAGCAGATAACAAAGCAGCTAGATCTTCGGTTGCTTGATTGGAAGTAGACTTTCTTGATGATCTATCAGGAATAGTAAAACTACAACCCGAAGAATAACCAGTATTATTAGACTTTCTAGCAAGAAATGCTGTTAACGGTGGATTACTGCTTGAAATAGACTGTGACTTTGTTTTAGCATGAACAGTAGCAGAATTTTCTCTAAAATATACTTCAGGATTCTGAACAGACGGAATTGCTGACTTTTTCACAAGTAATTCCATTTCCCGAGCTTGTAATTTACTTATCAGCTGATTGAATGTCCAACTTGAGTAGTTTGGATCATTAGACACCATCATCACAAAATTCTCCCACTTTTCAGGTAGAGCTTCCAGAAATTTCTTCTTTAATTCATCATTTTCTTTCTTAACACCTACACTGTCAAGTTCATTGATCAAATGTGAAAACCTTGCAATCAAATCTGTGATCTTCTCATTCTCACAAAGTCCAAAATTGTCAAACACTTTCTTCAAAACTTTCTTTTAAGTGTTTTTGTACTGATCATTGCCCTCACATCTTTCCTTAATAGCATCCCATAATTGTTTCGAAGTTGGAAAATTCTTAAAAAAATGCATCAAATCTTTGGGTAATGCCATCATGAGAAAACTATAAGTTTTCTTTTCTCTTGCAAATTTCTTCTTTTCTTCAGGCTCAAAATCACTTATCGATTTTGGTAAAGTATTAGCAAGCAACAGATACTCATGTTGTTTTTCAATCGGAATCCAATAATCAACATCTTGTGAGTATATGTACGATTTATATCTTTTCTTCCAGTTATGATAATCTTTCAATCGAAGTAATTTAGGAACTTTCTGAGTTGTTCCTATTTCATTATCATAGTTCATGATGGCTTGCATCGAGGTTTGCATAGCTGAAAACGCTTGAAAATCACTCATCTTGAAGTTAAAAATCGAATGTCAATACTTCAAACTAAAAAACGGAGGTCTTCCAAGCGGATTTTGGGGGTCAAACCGGAGGGTACTAATCGTTAGGCAAGTAAAAGTATAGATCTCGTCGAGACGAATGTTTTGACTGGTATTAGCTTCCGTAACTCTCAACGGTTCTCAAGTTACGTCAGTTTTAGTGAAGACCACTTTTCTGCCAACGTACCAAACCTAGTCTCAGCGTACCAAACTATTTCAGCGTACCAACTCCGGACCAAAGCAACGAGCGAACCAAATCTCGGACCAGAATTACCAATGTACCAGACTGACTAGCGTACCAGCAGCGGACCAGATATTGTCAGCATACCAAATAACGACCACGGATCAAACTGGTACAGAGTAACTGTCGATGTACCACGAATGAAGATTACCTTGCGTACCAAATTCCAGCATACTAGAATCTTTGAAGATTGCCTTGCGTACCACAGAGCGTACCAAAGGCGTACCAGCTATTCTTCAAGCGTACCAACGACGTACCACACTAAATTCGACTGAATTTTGAGAAAATGAACGATGTGAACTGTAATTCGCAGCAGTAGACTCCGAAAACACTCTAGGAATGTTTAGAAATCAATTTTAAGCTCAAAATCACTCGGAATTGGACATAAATGATGGGAAACGAAGAAAAACCCAATGTTTCTCACTCTAGAATCCGAAAATTGAATAAATCGTAGAAGTAGAGCGACCAAATGCTCTAATACCACTTGTAAAACCACAGAGGGATCTTACTACCACATGATTTAGTCAAAACAAGTAACACGCGGAGTATATAAAGCTTTGCTTTATTGATTTCACAACGAGAGGTTACAAGATCTAGTGAGAGAAAGAACACACTCTGTTTACACACACTTAGGAGATAGGAATGATAGAACTAAACAACTCTCTCTAACACGATCTATTTATACCCTTCACTAAGTCCAACATACCAACCAGCGTAGCATTGGTACGTGGCTCCGTATCAACTGGTACAAACCTTGGTACGTGGATCCTAAGACTCACAAAGACATGCTCTGGTCTAGATTCATTACACGAGACAAACGGTAGCATAGGAATATGCTGTAACAACAATGCTAGTAGATTCCAAGCTACTAATTAGATTTTGGGCATAAGCAGTAAATACTATATGCTGAATCGAGTGTTGGTAGTAAAGGATAAAAGAAAAACCAGCTATGAGTTATTCTTTAAGAGGGAGCCTTTGATATACTTTTTTCAAGCCATTTGGATGTCTTTGCACAATGGTAAACACTGAAGATAATTTGAACAAGTTTGAAGCCAAAGCTGATGAATGTTTCTTCATAGGATATTATGCTTCAGCCAAATCTTATCATGTCTTCAATATACGAACAAGAATGGTTATGGAATCCTATTATGTTGAATGGCATGAGTCAAATTCAAATGGTTCTGGTGTTGGTCCAACTTCATATTATGATGTGGATAAGGTGTTCTCACCTTTCAAGTTTGATGATCAAGAATGTGGAATTCAAGTTGATCAAACAAATCGGGACTCACTGGATGTAAGAATAAGGGAATTCTTCCCCTTATTCTCATCAATTCCATCTGCCTGAATTGTTAAGGATACTGAATAAGCCAACAATGCTTTTGGGGAGCAACAGAGGGTGTTACACAAGAAATTTTCACAATCAAAACTCAATGCCTGACGTTGAACCTACTTCTTCTGATGACACATCAAACTCTCAGCAAGTAATAGTGGTCACCCCGAAGAAAATATAAACAACTTGGAAGTTAACATTCAAGATCGAATGATTCTATAATTGAAAGCGCATAAAGATTATCCAACACGTAGCATCGTTGGTTCTCTTCATGAGGGGTTAAGAACTAGGAGCACATCTGGTACAATCCACAAGCGTCTTTATGCACGCTTTTTGTCACATGTGGAGCCGGTAAATGTTCATATGGCACTGGAAGATAATAGTTGGGTAGAATCTATGCAAAAGGAGCTTCTCCAGCTTAAACGGTTGAATGTTTGGGAACTGGTTGATATACCAGAGGGAAAATTTTCGGTTGGAACAAAGTGGGTGTTCAGAAACAAGAAAGATGACAGGGGAGTGGTTGTGCGTAATAAAGACAGATTGGTAGTACAAGGCTATAGACAAAAAGCATGGTTAGATTATGTCACACCCTCAAATTTCCACGTGCGGGGTTTATACTGCGAGGCGTATGACAAACCAGGATCCGAGTCATTAGTCATACCAAACCATGCAAACACACCAAAATAGTTTAAGAAATGCGGAAGCGTAAAATGTAAGTAAAATTGTTGCGCAAAACACGCGCCCTCAAACCAAACACGAAAATAAACCCAAACGTAAAAGTTGAAATGCAAATCAAAATGTTCAAACTTTCATGCAATGTGCGTCCTATCGTGCTTGTACCTCAAAGACCTTCGAAAGACATGCTATGTGGGTCAGCGCAAGGCTGGTGAGTTCATAAATGTCAAGGCAAGAAAAATAAATGTTTGTAAAGATGTTTGTAAAATGTTTATGCCATGGTAATCATAATAGTAATTGTAGCTAGCAAGGCCAATAATGCTATCACTATGAGGTTCGCAACCGAAGCGTGATTGTTTGTGTTTGTAATGCCTTCCACCATCGCCTAACACGGACGATGATGATACTGTCTAGGCTAATATTACACCCGTTCGACATCCAGTTGAATTAGAGTTACTAACGCGGGTGGGGTTTGTCAAACCCAGTAGTACTACCAAAGATTACCTTGCTTTCTCATAAACTAACAGTTTGAAATGTAAGGACTTGCAATTCGTGTTATATGTTCGCACATACATGATCAGCTGTACAGTTATAGTACTAGAACTGTTAGTAGCATGCTCTTTTCTCTAAATGTAATACTCAGAGAAAAATGTTCGAGAACTCATCTTTGGGAGCTCGGCAAGAAAGTTAAATGAAAGTGTTGATGAATTCTTACGAATCACCTATATGTTTGTAACTGTGTAAGACTACAGTGTATGAACAACGAGACTGACTCAATCGACCATGACGACACGTTGGTGACTTAATAACAATTGTGTTTTTTTAATTAGTTAAATCTCCAATTAAGGCAAATAAGCACACGTCATTCATTTCTAGCATGCACCTAAATAGTTTGCGAGCATTTAACAAGAAGCACGTTGGTTTCTATATTTATACATGTTTGGCACACAAGAAATCTTAAATGCTCTAGCTTAATTATCAAGATCTCATAAGATCAACAATTACCTGATCTTTTATCATGCAAGATATGTTGTAATGCCACTAAGTCATTAAGTATAATAAATATGCCAATATTTATGTCTAAAAGTGTAGCTCTATAATTTGTGTGTCATGTTTCAACACTTTGTAATACATGCAATATTAACGAAAAAAATATAAGCAGAAAAAAAAAAAACAAAACCATCGGGCGTTGGGTTTGAACCCGCGAGTCTCTAGTCCCTCGCGAGCATTCTATCCACCAGGGCAGTTTCCAATTTGACAATTTAATTCAGTTCCCAGTTTATTTAATCATTTACATTCTGGTTTCCAATTTGATAATTTAATTCAGTTCCCAGTTTATTTAACCATTTTTAATTATCAAGATCTCATAAGATCAACAATTACCTGATCTTTTATCATGCAAGATATGTTGTAATGCCACTAAGTCATTAAGTATAATAAATATGCCAATATTTATGTCTAAAAGTGTAGCTCTATAATTTGTGTGTCATGTTTCAACACTTTGTAATACATGCAATATTAACGAAAAAAATATAAGCAGAAAAAAAAAAAAACAAAACCATCGGGCGTTGGGTTTGAACCCGCGAGTCTCTAGTCCCTCGCGAGCATTCTATCCACCAGGGCAGTTTCCAATTTGACAATTTAATTCAGTTCCCAGTTTATTTAACCATTTACATTATGGTTTCCAATTTGATAATTTAATTCAGTTCCCAGTTTATTTAACCATTTACATTCTGGTGTCATATCCTTATTAGTGAAACAAAATTCAAAAAGAAATAAAGTCGTAGTGAGAAGGGTTCGAACCTAAGACAGCCCAGTCGCAACCCACAACCTTAACCACTAGGTTAGCTTCTAGTTTGGTGATTAGAACAAGTTTCCAAAACATTTAACTATTTGATTCAAAGTGTCATCATCTCCATATTAATCGCAATTCACCAAACTCCAACAGTTTACAACTTAAAAAATTTAGGACCTGCCTATGATTTCTATTTTAATGGCTTCACTACACTCGCTTCTAAATAAGAAGAAAAAAACGAAGTACATGCCCCTACGTAAACACACAGATTCGTAATTTAGGATTTTGAACATATTATTTCTTAAGAACACACAAGAAATCAACCGTGTAACGAGGAAAACTCAGAGCTAGGGATGAGCATTTGGTACCCGGTACCCGTACCGATACCCGTCCCGTACCGGTACCGTACCGATACCCGTACCCGTACCGGTTGTTTCGGTACCGGGACCGGGACTCATTTTTTCTGATTTTCGGATAAAGGTACTACCGGGACCGGTACTAACAGGTACTCAATACCCGCCCGGTACTCGACAAGTTCCTGTACCGGTATATCAGGTACCGGGACCAGGACCCATTTTTCATTTAAAACGGTACCGGTACCAACCGGGACCGGTACCGGTCAGGTACGAGTACGATACCCGTGCTCATCCCTACTCAGAGCGATGATCCGGGTTTCGGGGACGATAAATTCAGGAACATCACATATTATATTTGATATACTTAATCACATAACCTCATATTATAATATATTTAGCATATCACAAAAGAATACAAAGTTGAATACCGACACACGGTTTTCGTGGATCGAAAAAGAAACCAAGAGATGGATGAACGAATACCTTTGATGATTGCACCACGATTGCTACGGGGCTGCTACGGTTCTACGAGTTTGTTCGTAGTCTTCGTGGCTTCATACTTTCGTACGTTAGAAGATTGCTCGAGGGTTTGCGAAAAGGAGTATGAGGGAGAAGTTAGAGACCGATTTGAGGGAAAAATAAGAGATGATTTACGTGAGTTTAAAGGACAATGGGGGGGGGGGGGGGGAGATATCGACTCATGAGGGGGTTTATCTCAATTCAAATTTTGAATTAAGATTTTACACCCTACACCCCCTCAAGTTCATTTAATTATCGGTTAAGGTCCCTCTGCTCTCCGAGAACGACTTCTTTCTAAAATCAACGTTTACCTAAGTGCTCGGTTCATGTAAAACCAATAGCTCATAGATCTACATGAAATAATACTCAAATAAAATCAACTAGCACACATGTACACATAATATTAAAGAGTTATAACTTATGCACTTTGTATTCTTTTGATTGTGTTTTAATAAATTAGTCACCAACGATTAGGACCGACTCAACTCGTGTGTGATTGTCTGAGGACTCGATGACCCATCTAAATTTCCCATTAGATGTATGAATGCATATATGTTCGACTAAATAGTTCATGTTCGTGTTTGTCCAGAAAAGAGAATAAAAATCACCTGAATTAGTCGGGTGTCACATCATCTCCCCGTTGAATGAATTTTTGTCCCGAAAATTAAGATCATTGTTCGCTTGCTAGACACAAAGAAAAATAAAATTTTCAGTTGTCACATCCTCCCCTTCTTAAAGAAAATTTTGGCACGAAATTTTAGTTCGTACCTCTACTAGTCGTTGCTTGGTTGTCGAAGAGTTGTGGGTATTTCTTTCGCATTCGATCTTCACGTTCCCACATGAACTCTCCGTCCATGTTTCGAGTTCCAACGAACTCGAACTATCGGGATCTTACTTCGTTTGAGCCTCTTGACCTCAAGATCCATGATTTCAACCAGTTCCTCGATGAAGTGTGATGTGTTGCAAACACATCTTACTTTCTAAGTCTTTTCTTTAGTTATTTGAGTCAATTTGAGTTGGTTTTCTTTAGTTTAAAGTGTTTTTAGTAAAGTTTGAGTCTTGGAGTCATATTTATGTGTTTTACATGTTTTTGTAGGTTTCTAATAAAATCCCGAGGCCACGAAAGAAAGTTGGAAGAGATATAAGAAGAAATAAAGAAGTGCTGAACAAAAGGTCCTAGGCGTATCGCTTAGGAAAGACAAGTCCCCAAGCGATGCGCTTGAGGAGTGTAGGTCAACGAAGTCAAAGTCGGTTAAAACCCGACTATTTTGTCGCTTTCGAGCCCGGCGCGTATCGCCTGCAAGTGGTAGACCTCCAAGCAATACGCTTGGAGGGTGTTTTTTTGGAAACTCAGCCACACACTCGTTCACGAGGTCCACCTGAGCTTTCACCTCTTTCTGATCCCGACGCGGACATTCGTGAACGGTTCCGCCTTCTTCGCACGGAGCTTGAGGCGTTCATCATTTCCTCCACTCATTCCAAACCATCCACTTCCACACAGATCGCACGCGACACCAAACCCATTCCATTTCCCGACCTTTCATCCATGGCGGCACGTCGCACCGTCCACGAGCAGGCCAGCGCCGGAGTTACAGACGCTAGGTTTGCCATTGCGCAACCAAACATTGTCAACACCGCGAATTGGCAAATTTCATCTCACGTCATCAATGCTCTTGCACATTCGATTCAATTCCATGGACGTGAGGACGAAGATGCTCCGATGCATATCTCGCGCTTCATACGAATTTGCAATACGTTCGGACTCACGGGAGTCGCGAACGATACAATTTATCTGCGTTTGTTTTCATTTTCCCTTACGTCTCGAGCCGCCGAGTGGCTTGAGACGCTTCCGCCAAATTCGATCGCCACCTGGGATGATCTAACAGCAAAATTCCTGAAAAAGTATCATCCTCCAGCCAAGGCTGTACGCACTCGGGAAGAAATCCACTCCTTTCGGATGGACCCCGATGAGCCTTATTCGGTTGCTTATGAACGATTCAACAATCTCCTGAGCAAATGTCCGCAACACGGGTTGACGGACTGGGCGATCATAGAAAGTTCTACAATGGACTTCCTTATTCTGTTTAGAAGGAGTTCAACATCTCGGCCGGAGGACATATGATGGAGAAGCTCACCGTTGACGAATGCAAATCGCTTTTCGAGAGCTTCGCACTTGCTGAACAGCAGGCACCCGGAGGTCGGAGAGCCACCTTGGCCCCGACTAGATCACTTGCACCGTCTACATCTGCCCGGAGTGTCAGTCACATTGGCTCAGAGACCATGCCGCCTAAGGAGTTAGAGAACATCTACAGGGCTTTAGTATAAATCAAACTCCATATCAAAGCCAAATGTGAGCTGTGTAGAGGCACTCACGACACCCGAGACTGCCCTCTTGCTCCCGCTGAGCAAGTCGACTATGTTGGGAACCGAAACCAGTTCGGTAATTCTTTCCAATCCGGGTGGAGAAGTGGCCAGAATTCAGGATGGCGAGAGGGAGGAAACCCACCTGGTTTTCCACCGGGGAATAACTATGGTGGAGGAGATGACGGGCCTGGTTTAAAGGAGATTAGGGAGCTTATAGCTAACCAGACCCTACAGCAGATTATGGCGAGAGATGAGGGAACACAGAAGAAGCTGGCTGAGCATGACACGTTACTAAGAAATCAACAAGCTTCGTTCCTGGATTTGCAGCGTTCGGTTGGTGATATTGCGAAACAGCTCAAGGAGCTGAATTCCCGCGAGGGTCAATTTTTAGGTAGCACGTACAAATACCCCAACGCAAATGTCAATGCCATCACTACTAGGAGCGGGAGAGTTGTTCAAAGTCCATCACCGGCCGTAGTAGAGGAGGAGCCGGTTGATGAGGAGATAGAGTTGGAGACGCCTGACGGGAGGGTGCATCCGAGCGTGACGCCAGCAAGTACCACACCAAACGTCGAGGTTGAAGGAGTGTAAGAGAAGCCACCGGTTGGAGAAAAGCCATTGAAGTGGGAGGAGGCGAAGGCGAAGAAGAGAGTGAGATTTGCGTCTCAACCGATTACAGCAGAGGATTTGAAGCGTGTACCGTATCCTGAACGTCTAATTCAACAGAAGAATGCGCAAGAGTATGGTCAGTTTCTTGACATTCTTAGGCAACTTAGGATAACCTTACCATTCACTGAAGTTATAAATAAAATGCCTAAGTATGCAAAGTTTTTGAAAGACATGTTAAGTAGTAAAAAGAAACTGGAAGCCTTATCTGATATAACTCTTGATGCAAATTGTTCGGCCGTGTTTTAGAATAAATTACCTAAGAAATTAAACGATCCGGGGATTTTTACAATTCCTTGCATTTTTGGTAGTTCTTTTGTGACATATGCTTTAGCTGATCTAGGTGCTTCGATAAATGTTATGCCTTTTTCTGTTTTTGAGCACTTAGGATTAGGAGAGTTAGCACATACTTGCATGAATATATCTTTAGCTGACAAATCTGTTGTGAGACCCAAATGTATAGTGGAAAATGTGCTTGTGAAAGTTGATAAGTTTTTGTTCCCTATAGACTTTGTGGTGGTTGATAGTGATTATGACCCTAGTTGCCCTTTAATTCTAGGTAGGCCTTTTCTTAGGACCGCTCGTGCTTTAATAGATGTTTTTGAGGGTACTATCACTTTGAGGGTTGATAATGAGGGAGTTATGTTTAAGGTGGGTAGACATGAGGATAGTGGCACCAACTCTGTGTGTTTGATAGGTACTTTGATGTCATTCATAGACCTAGTGGTGGTAGGTAATCGGTTAGAGGATGAAGAAGATGGAGAGGTTGAGGAACATAAGTGTGGGGAAGATCTCGGGGGGTTAGAGGAATTAGTTGACAAAAATGAGATTTTTAACCCATTAGTGAAACCCGGTGAGGTAATTGAGGAAGCGGTTGGAGAGGTTGTGATAGAGGATAACTGTGGGGAAGATCCCGGGGGGTTAGAGGAGATAGTTGATAAAAATGAGGTTTTTGACCCGTTAGCAGAACCCGGGGGTGAGTTGGTAGTTGAGAGTAGTTGTAAGAGAGCCACACTTGGTGATCTAGGTGTGTTGAGTGAGGATATAGGGTTAAAGCCAAGTGTGGGGAAGTTAGAGGTGGTTGTTAGTGAAAATGACCCGGATTTGAGTTTTCTAGAGAAAATTAAGTTTCTACCGGGTCAGTTTAAGCATTGGAAGGTTAAGATCTCGTTGGAGTTACTAAAGTTGGGTGCTTTATGGTTTAGGAAGTTGGTAGGTAGCTGGGAGAATAAGAACCGGTAGTTTTATGGCTAGAGATGTGAAATTGAAGCCTCCGGATGGTTCGGGGGGGGTTGCTTTTATGTTTTGTGCTAATTGAAAAAGTGTCGGTTTGTATATTTTGTAGTTATGGTTTTGATTTTCTGCAATTTTTAGTTTTTGTACCTTTTGCGTCTTTTCGGTTTTGTGTTTTTCGGCGTTTGCAGGTAATTCGAGAGGCTCAAAAGGTGGGAAGAATGAGATGGTAAATTCCAGGTGAGTTTTGCAGGTCTAAAGTGCTGGTTGCTGAAAAAAATCGACTAGGAGACCTGGGGTGAAGGAAAAAGAGATAGACAAATTTTCAAGGCCAAATGGCCAAAAGTCTCTGGAAATCTAGTTCCAGGCGTATCGCCTGGAAGGTGGCTGGTGGTAGGCGATATGCCTGGAGATGTGGAGCACTGCCGGCTTGTTGAAGTCTCCGCGAATCGCGCAGCCTGAGCAGGTACCCCTCGTGATACGCGAGGGGGTCGTCGACCAGATTAGTTTTCAGTTTTTTTATATATATTTTGATTGATCTGGGTTTTGAGTTCTCGTTTTTCCAGGTAAACACCATTTCCACTTAATTTTTCAATTTGTTTTTTTCGTCCTTAGTTTCTATTTTTGTGATTTTTATTTTCGTATTTGTTACTAATGTTTTGGTCGAGTCGAGTCGTTTGTTTTTGTTTGTGTCGTACAGGTCCGATGTTATTCGCGCATAGGCTTTGGATAGATTTCGGTGGAAGACCTGCGGAGACGAGCTCGCTTGTCATTCATCAAAATTAAAAATCAGGGGAGTTTGTTCCAATTTTTTCTTTATTATTTATTTTTTCGTTGCATTTTTATTTTTTTGTCGTTTGTGTGTTTATTTTTCTTTCTGCTTTATTTTATTCCCGTTCCACATTGGGGACAATGTGTCGTTGAAGTGTGGGGATGGGAAGCCTTGCGTCTTTTTAGTATTTGTACTTGCGTCTTGTTTTTTTTATTTTAGTGTGTTTAAAAAAAAAAATTAAAAAAGTCAACCAAAAAAAAAAAAATATGAAATTTTTTTCAAAAATGTTTAAGAATTTGGCTGCAAGTACATGGAAAATGATAGTACAATCAGCCTTTTGGTTTCTAATTTGTGTTTAAATGTTGAATATAAAAATAATTAAAAGTTGAAGGCATTTCCGGCTAGTGTTGTATTGGTAGGCCCCAGCTGACTTAGTAAAGATTAAATATCCCATTGTGTTTATATTTGTATAAATATGTAATAATCAGTCTGTTAGTGGGTTCCCATTTTAGGAGTGATAGAAATACTGAAACTGAGGATTAGGAGGAAAGAGACCCCTTTAGGCTAGGTACTTCTATGTCCTTAGAATACCTGGCACGTTATGATCTTTTTGCGAAAGCAAATCCGAGAAATAACGGCGCCCCATTTTTGCATCATGAGCATCTTAGGTAATAATTGGTTAATGCATTTAGAGTGAAGGGACAAAATACTCATGTACGAACTAAGGATAGTATCCCGTGGTAAGTACCTCTGATGATGTTCTGGATCTCGCGGGCAAAATACTCACGTATGATTTTGGGGATAACATCTCGGAAAGAATGCCTCTGATGATGTCCGTTGGTAATAATAGTTAAAATTGACCAACTATTAAAAAAAAGAATTAAAAAAAAAGAGAAAAAGATTAGAAAAAAAAGATGTTAGTTTAGAGAATAAATGCTCATAAATTCGTGTTTTATCAATTCTTGGTTCTTTGGACATCCTAGTATCTGGTTTAAGGGGGGTGGTGAAATCTAAAACTTAAATCAGTCTTAACCTTTACTTGGACCGAAATATGATTCGGGATTAGGTTTAGCTTGATCTTTCTAGAGTGGGACACATAGGCATGACTGAAATTTATCTGGTAATTTGTAAACACCTTGGGGGCTCAAAGGTCGGTGGTTGGGTTTAATCGGATCGAAATATCGATAATTGCTACCGGGATGTAAGTAGGCTATGAAAAATATAAATTGGAAAAATTGTGAGTTGTTAGAAGTCAAAGTCCTGGTTATGATTCCATTGCAGTATTTTTCGAGGACGGAAAAAGAGTCAGTGTGGGGATGTTTGATGTGTTGCATACACATCTTACTTTCCAAGTCTTTTCTTTAGTTATTTGAGTCAATTTGAGTTGGTTTTATTTAGTTTAGAGTGTTCTTAGTAAAGTTCGAGTCTTGGAGTCATATTTATGTGTTTTACATGTTTTTGTAGGTTTCTAATAAAATCCCGAGGCCACGAAAGAAAGTTGGAAGAGATATAAGAAGAAATAAAGAAGTGCTGAACAAAAGGTCCTAGGCATATCGCCTAGGAAAGACAAGTCCCCAAGCGATGCACTTGAGGAGTGTAGGTCAACGAAGTCAAAGTCGGTTAAAACCCGACTATTTTGTCGCTTTCGAGCCCAGCGCGTATCGCCTGCAAGTGGTAAACCTCCAAGCGATACGCTTGGAGGGTGTTTTTTTCGGAAACTCAGCCAGTTTGATATAAATTCGAGTTTTAGGGTTCCATTCGGGGATTACGACGACTGGGGGACGAATTCCAGAGCGACTAAGGGCGATTTTCAGAGGAGAAGAGAGCTGGGATCAAGGGGAATCAATCGGGAGATCAATTCATCATCAAATCACTACCCCGGTTCTTCCTTTACTTTCAATTATTTTAGTTGCTAGATCAAGACTATGTTTTGTTTACAAATTCTAGAACTTTTCTGTGTTTGTGAATACTTCATGGTGGTTGGCTAGTTAATTTGCCACCACCTTTACCATTATGACAATTGTTTGATATTTGCAACTTTAATTCGGTTTTAGTTATTTGATTGATGTTGATAGTCTTTTCAATTCCAATAATTTTCTGTGATGATGCGTTTATGTACTTGATTTAGGTTGCTAGTTATTGATTAGACCTTGCTTTGCTTGCGGATGTCTTCCGGTTTGGGTAAAGTAGTTAACTTGTAGGTTATGCTTGCACTTTGACATGATTGCTTAACTGTGGTCATGGGGTTTAGTTGTTAATTGGTTATATGAATCTTGTGTGTGGCTAGCTAAATAAACTTAAAAGGGTGATAGCTATTGGGTAATCTGTTGGTTAATTGCTTAGGTTTAAATTGTTCCAAAAGGAAATTCCCTAAGTTAATTCTCTAGCTTGTTATTCCAAGTTGTTGCAATTGGTTATTGGTAGCTCCTGCTAGCTTAAGGTGCCCGAGATTAGGTTCAGAGGTGATTAAGTTTAGTTGAAGTAGGAAGTACACACAAGGTGAACTCTTGTCCGAGCGTAGGATTATCTGTTAGGAAGGACTTAAAAGGTGAACTAACCGCCATCAGGATTTCTTTAACCGAGTTGAGTTGTGAGTGTTGAATAAGAGTCTAGGTCTGGGTGGTGTCCCTTTCTCATCTGAGTTTCCCCAAAGTTTTCTGCGTTTGTCTGTTAGTTAGTTGTTATTTACTTTTAGTTAAATCAATTCTTAAATCAAAAACCCAAAATTCTCAGTATTTCCATTCCTTAGGTCTAAGTTTAGTTTTGTCTATAGTGTCTCTAGGGTTCGATAATCCCGGTCTTGCCTTAGCTTAGCTACAATCCGATAGGTACACTTGCCTTAGGGTTCGGTTTAGTTTAGGTATTTTCGGTAAAATTAGGTGTGTCTAGGTCTAGGTTTAGGTCTAGGTTTTAATAGCATTTTTAGTGTAGTTCCGAACACATCAAAGTGCAACTGTTCATCGACTTGGATCTCGTCTAGTGGTACTACTAGACTTTCGTCTGATAGACACTTCTTCAGGTTTGACACATGAAATACGTTGTGTACCCCGCACAATTTCTCTGGTAAGTTTAGCTCCTACGCTACCGGGCATCTTCGCCGACAATTTCAAATGGTCCAGTGTAGTGTGGGTTCAGTTTGCCACGTTTGCCAAAGCGAATGACACATTTCCAAGGTGACACTTTTAAAAGAACCTTGTCACCAACTTCAAACTTAAGTGGTTTTCGTTTTTTGTCTGCGTAACTCTTTTGACGGTCCCTAGCCGCATTCATTCGGTTTCTGGTCTGAACGATCCTTTCTGATGTCTCGAGTACCAGTTCTGGACCGGTGAGTTGGCTATCCCCAACTTCCGTCCAGCAGATATGTGATCGGCACTTCCTTTCGTACAGTGCCTCAAATGGTGCTGCTTGAATGCTCGTGTGGTAGCTGTTGTTGTAAGAGAACTCAACTAGGGGTAAGTGAGTCTCCCAACTGTTCCTGAAATCTATAACACATGCTCTCAGCATGTCCTCAAGTGTTTGAATAGTTCGCTCACTTTGGCCATCCGTTTGAGGGTGGTATGCCGAGCTCATATCCAGTCGCGTACCCAACCTTTTATGCAGTGATCTCCATAAGTGGGAGGTAAATCGGGCGTCCTGATCCGAGATAATGGAGATTGACACCCGGTGCCTAGATACGATTTCTTTTACATAAATCTTAGCGAGCTTATCCGTCTTGTATTCTTCCTTGATGGCTAGGAAATGTGCGGACTTTGTTAGTTGATCGACGATCACCCATATAGTGTCACAACCACTAGGGGTCTTTGGTAGCTTTGTAATAAAGTCCATTGATATGTGTTCCCACTTCCACTCGGGAATTATTGGTTGTTGGAGTAACCCCAATGGTTTCTGATATTCTGCCTTAACCTTGGAACACGTCAAGCACTTGTTCACGTAGGTAGCGTAGCGATGTCTGCTTTCATGTTTGGCCACCAGTAAGCTACCTTCAGATCATGGTACATCTTGTCTGAACAGGATGGATTAAGTATCGAGATTTATGAGATTCGTCCATTACGAGCTTACGTATATTTCCAAAGAAAGGAACCCATAGCCGATCTTGGAAATACATTGTACCATTAGCTTTAGTTTCCAACTGTTTATCCATTCCACAAAGCGATTCGGCTGCTCGGTTTACATCCTTTAATGCTTCGATCTGAGCGTTGCGGACTTGATCAGGTAGCCCTGCATGTATTGTGAGTTGTAATTTGGTTTGACATTTTCTTTTCTGCTGAGGGCATCGGCTACCACGTTAGCCTTACCTGGATGGTACTTTATCGCACATTCATAATTGTTTAACAGCTCGACCCATCGACGTTGCTTCATATTAAGTTCCTTCTGGTAAAAAATGTGTTGCAGGCTCTTGTGGTCTGTATAAATTGTGCACTTTGTACCATATAGATAGTGCCTCCAAATCTTTAGTGCGACGACGACAACTCCCAACTTTAGATCATGAGTGGTGTAGTTTTTCTCGTGAACTTTCAGATGCCGAGAGGCGTAAGCAATAACTTTCTCGCATTGCATCAACATACAACCGAGACCCTGGATGGACGCGTCGCAGTACACCAAGAAGTCATCTGTCCCTTCTGGTAGGGATAAGATGGGAGCGTTGCATAGCTTTTGCTTAAGAAACTGAAATGCTTGTTGATGCTTGTCATTCCACTTAAAAATGAAGCCTTTCTGTGTTAACGCTGTAATAGGCTGAGCAATCTTTGAAAAGCCCTATATGAACCGCCTG
>JBCNJP010010442.1:0-22253 GCA_039602395.1 Deinandra increscens subsp. villosa
TGGTATCCTAAGAATACTGATTTTCAATTATTTGCGTTTACTGACAGTGATTATGGAGGTAGTGATCTTGACAGGAAATCTACAACTAGTGGGTGTCAATATTTGGGAGACAGACTCATATCATGGCAGAGCAAGAAACAGCATGCCATTTCCAAGTCAACTGCAGAAGCTGAATATGTGGCAGCATCAGCTTGATGCTCGTAGGTAGGATGGATTCAGAACCAGCTCACTGACTACGGTATGGAATTTCTTAATACTCCAATTTTTTGTGCTAATGCTGCTGCTCTTCAAATTGTCAAGAATCCTAATCAATATTCCAAAACAAAGAACATAGATATCAAGGTACATTTCATTCGTGATTGCTATGATAGGAAGTTGATTCATCTTGAAAAGGTAAACTCTGATCAAAATGTTTCTAACCTTTTCACAAAACCCCTTCCTCGTCCAAATTTTGAAATGTGTGTTGAAGGCCTAAGGATGATTGCCTTCGAGGAATGATCTGATCAAAACTGTTTGTACATAGTTTTGTTCTTATTTTTGCTTTGGTATTATTTTCAATTACTTTTGGGGTTTTCTTTTTTAATTAAAAAAATATGTGTGTTTATGTTTTCAAAAGCCTCATAAAAACAGGGAAGAAATGTTATAGTTTCAGAAAATCTGAAAATCTGTTTGAGGTTTTTATGAAGTCTTTTGTGTTTGTCTTGAGTTGGTAGGAAGTGATATAAATGTCCAAGACAATCGTAGACTGACACGCGTAAAGCTGAAGTGAAAGATTGCTCAAAGATGATATGTCGGTAAGCTCAACCCAAAACTATGATCATCAATGTAAATGCAGTAAACTTAACTTCTATATATGTTTAGTTTCCCGTCCTAGTTTACATGGTTTAAAAAACTGAGTCCCAGCAAAAACGGGTTGAGAGTGGTAACTACCTAGTATTCACTCTCTCACACACCATGTTCTGCTGTTATGACAACGCCACAGAAAATGAAAACAAAAAGAAAAAAATGAAAAGAAAAAGAAAGATAATAAAATGATTATTCTATTTGGTCTTCTCTGCGTGCTTATGCGGCCGACCTAATCACCAACTGATAATTAAGGAAATAAGTGGTAGTCATAACGGTGTTGCATGGTTCCTCAAGTTGGGGGTTTGTGAATCCTCAATAAACTCTGAGGTTGGGTAGGTTTTGCTATAAACAATTGGGTGTGGGGACGGTTAAACATGACGGTAATATTGTAGCATAATTAAGCACTTCAAAATGACTGGATGTGAGTTTATGCGGTGAAATATTCTGGCAATCGTCTAGAGCGTCGAGTAACAGAAGTTGAAAAGGGTTCCTTTGTCAAAGATAAGTCTGGTTTGATCCATGAAAATCATCAGCTTTAAGGCAAGTATATCTTTTTGTCTCGGTATTAGGTTATCTTTGTTTTATGTTTTTTTATCTTTTTCTAAGTTTCTGACTGTTTAAAATTTCATTTTTTTATGATAAAGATCATGTTCTCGGGGTATAAGTCTGAGGGGAAGTTTTGTAATTCTCAAAATTTTCAAAATTAACAATTTTTCAAGTGATTTATCATTTAAATGAGGTTTGGGCACATTTAAAATGTTTTAAAAACTTGAGGGGGCCTTATGAAAATTATTTTTAACAAAAACCCCCACACCCTCCCTCATTTACGATCCTCTCCTTCCTTCTCTCACCGTTTACGACTCCACCACCAAAACCCTAACCGCCGCCCCTACTTGCCGGAAATTATGTCGCTGGCTATCTCCAACTGCTCTCGGTAGAAATCGTGCACACCACTTCCCTTGCGTTCACTTTCCGACCATAACACACACTTCAATCGACTGATTCCTCATTATTTCTCGGTTTGATCACAATTTTTGTATATTTTTCTTATTTTCTTTCCAGGAGATTAGAAGCCGATTTTGTGTATGTGATACTTGAAAGGTAGTTTCTGATGTTAGATTTGCATTTTTGTGTGTGTTTGACGTGTTTATAAGAAGTTGCAGGTTCAACAATGGTGGTCTTCGGTGTTTACGATCATCGTAATGAAGGAGACGACGATTCACAATTACGATCGGGTTTACGATCGGGCTCGGCGTTTACGATCAATTGGTGTTCATGACTCCAATGTTTACGACATAACGATGTTTACGATCGGGCTCGGCGTTTACGACTAGTCCTATGCTGGACTTCTTTTGACCCGATCATGAACCCACATATTGGATCGTAAACCCATTTAAAGTTTGTTTTAAAATCATAAACAATTAAATAAACTCAAAATGTTTTTAAAATCTCTTCAAACTTAATTCTTTTAAGATAAAATTGAACAAGTTAATTTTAAGAATGTGTTTTGTTAAAATTGTGAAACAAAATCCAATTCTTCCTTTAAAAAAAAGGGTTTCAATTAAGATTTTAGAACTTCAAAGGATAATGTGTTAATCAATTGAACTTAATTGGTCAATGATGTGATTAAACCTGACACATTTGTCTCGGTTTCTTAGATGGCAGAAGAAATGATTGACGAAGAGATTCACTTTGAAAGAGACCATTGCATACCTGCTTATTTGGATGACCCTCCAGAGAAACACATGCAGTTGTTCTACTCTCTTGTTGCTGGGATAAACGTGTGCAAAATCAATCATGCTCTCAGGGCGCACGTGCTGATAGATGAGAAACTAGTAAGAGAATTCTAGGGATCTGCAAGGGCAAATCTTGATAAAACAAGGATTACTGCAACCGTTCAAAACCGCAGAATCGAGATCGTACAAGAAGATATTCGCCAAGGGTTGAATATTACTGATAGAGCTGAGGATAAAATGGTATATACGAAGAATGAAGTGTTAGAGGGTGCACGTCTCTTGGGGTATGAAGGAAAATTCCCACCGATCTTCAAGAAGCTTTTGCCACACTACTGGAGGTGTTTGGCACACTACTTGCAGAAATCATTCTTGGGGAAGAGAACAAGCTTTGATCAGCTAAACAAGGTGCATGGCACAACATTTGTTGCACTAGCATTGGATTGGGAATTTAACTTCTCGAAGATGATGCTCTTAGACTGGGTTGGTAATGCAGATTTGAGTGCAAGAGAGCAATTCCTCATGACTCCAAGGTTTGTGCACATGGTGGTGATGAGGAAGTATCCAATGATTCAGGAAAGGATTGAGAAGCTGAATATAAATTTCATGGATGATGGTGTTTTTGGTCTGCAAACTCAAGATAGAAAGGGAAATATCACTTTTCAAGGAAGACTTGAGTGGGCTAAAAGAGGTGCTTTCCCTGAGGTTGCAAGGGAAAAAGATGTAGAATCAGAACACGAACCTGAAGTGCCTCCAGTCAATGTATCTGTTGCTGAAGATCATGATGTTCCCGTGACTGTTCAGGAAGAACCAGAAAACATACCTTCATATGAAGAGAATGTGATGGATGATATTTTCCCTGAGAATGAGAATTTTGCAGATGACATATATGGCGATCTAGAGCCAATCAGCCACAAGAGAACAAGGGATGACTTGAGTTCTTCTTCAAGTGATGGTGCAATCCCACAAGAGATAAATATTAATGTTGCTGATGATGATGTGTTTGTAGAATCTATTACTGCGCGTGAACCTTCACCGAGAAAGAAATTTGATCCAAAATCTATCAGATTCAAGTTCCAAAAGACAATCTCAAGCTTGATGGTATTTGAATCATCAGGTGCAAATGTTGAGAGCACATTACAGAATGATGATCAAGCAGATGTACAAGAGACAGCTCCAACTCAAACTGAAAATCCTATTCTGAATGAAGACAGCCCAGTTCATGAGGAAAGGAAAGTCTTCGAAGTTGATAGCTCGTTTGTTGAGCCTAGCCCAGTGAGAGTAAATGTTTCTACATAATCAATCCAGGGTCCAATCATTCCAAGCTTTCGTCCATATCCAACACTTGTTGGAGAAAGTGTTCAAACTGGTGATCTCTCGGTAGACCTTCGAATAAGCGCTGGTCCTAAAATCAACTTTATGCTTTCTCAAAACAGGATGAGAGAGGGAGAAATAAAAGAACCGAAGGAAGAAAACAAGAGGTTGAAGGAGAAGGAGAGCAAAATTGAAGCAAGCATTGGATATTTATATGCTGGATTCCTTGAGTTAAGGAAGAAGTTGGAAGATTTGAAGGGGATTGATAGTTCAAATGCCTAGAGTTCGTCACAGGGTGCACAGACTGCTGATGTAGTGCAAGAAGATGAAGGTGATGACTTCATTGAGATCTCAGACTATGTTCGAGGATGAAGATTCATCTCAAGGGAACAAGAAAGTCATGAAAATTGGTTCAAGGATTTCTTCCAGGGACGTCCCCTAAGATGTACTAAATTGATGTGGGAGTAAGTGAAATTGACAAAAGGGGGAGTCGTGAACCTATCCTGTGTTGGCACTACGATGGAAAGAAGAAGCTATTTGCTGTGATCAGAGATGGCTATAGTCCAGTGGAGTACTACAGAACTCGTCGGTCAATTTCACTCCTGGACCGAGACAGAGATGAGGAATTTGTTGAGGGCTCCATTTATTGATGGATGAATGCACATGGAGACCTTATTCGTAACAATCTGATGAGCCATCTTGAGATAAATTTTACAAACTTTAACCTCAAGCAAGCAATATGGGTTCAAACTGGAACTGACCCTGTTACGAATGAGCCTGTTGGAGAAGTGAGGCAACCACCCACCAAAAGAACTCGAGTGATCAACATGTTGGACGAGATTGAAGATGGTACACTTGTGAGAAACTTTGATAATTGGTTTTATGATCCAACAACTCATGAGGTGGTGGTGGTTTGCAAGAAGATGCGAGAAATTCGCTTCTTTGATCCAGTTGATTTGCTGAGGTTTGGAGAACGTGACATCAAACTCCTAGCCACCCAACCTATCCTAGGTGATGAACTTGATTTTGAAAATGCTATAAGGGTGGGAATCTTTCATGGAACAGCAAACAGGATTGTAGAACGTGAATGGTGGTCAAGGAAGGAGTCTCACACCTTCCGATTTGATTTGCTTCTTCCTTAGACAGTCTAATGGTTCATGCCTAGGGGAAGATTGTTGGTCTATACATTGTGAGGCATGAACATTAGACTTGGGCTTACATTGGATTGGGCCTCATGTGATTAAGACTTGGGCTTACATTGGATTGGGCCTCATGTGATTACGACTTGGGCTTCTAGGGCCGGTTACTCTTCTTGGGTTTACGATTAGGATTAGGGCTTTTGTAAGGGTAGTATAAATACCCAACTAGTTTATGATTTTGGCTAGCTTTGGGATTACGATTTTCTGTCTATCCTTTGTATTTCCGATCGCAAACTCTCCCTATTAGAAGATTGATCAAGTTTCATTCAAGATTTGATTGTGTTGCTTTGTTCTTCATCTCATATCAAGTCTATTTCATCATCTTCTTGTCGAATCACTCACAAACAAGGTTTCCGCACTTGTTTGTGTTTATGATATCGTGAACGATTGTTGTTTCGCGACCAACAAAGACAATTTTTAAGGAATGTTTTAATAAAGCAAAAAGAATGTTAAAGAGCAAGATCTTTGAATATGAGTTATTCAATCTGCTCTGATACCAATTGTTGGGTCCCGTGAGGCGCTCTTTAACAATATTGGCTCAGTTTGATTTAAACAAGATAAACAAGTCGCTGAAAGTAAATCAAATTATAAGATAACAATTCATAAAAATGTTTTTTCTATATATCTCAAATGTAAATAATGGATTACACGAGTTTATAGTATAACAATATATCAATAGAAATGACTTTTCTACGGGAGTAAGTTGTAGATGCTTTGAGAAGTTTGTGAATTGTGTGCTTGTTGTCTTACCTTCTTTGGTGAATTATGCTTGCTATTTATAGGAAGTAGTAGCAAGTTACAAGCGACTAATGTGGTTGAGGACGGTTGAATTCGGAGTGTGTCAGAGTATATAGAGATAAAATGAAGATATTCAATTTATCTCTTTTCAACTACTTTCGTATTTAATACCAAGTTGGTATGCTTCTTTACTTGTTCTTCACACAAAGGCACATTTGTTCTTCTCATAAACTTTATCTTCTGATAGTCCAGAACTCCTTCAGGACTCTTATTTGAAGACTAGTAATCCTTCCCATCAGAAGCCTTCTATAGAAATGAAGATTTCTGTAAAATTTGGTCTGTACAGAACTACTCCGGAAATTCCAGAGTAGTTCTGTACGAATACAAAAATCTATAAATCGTACATATTTACATATCCTTTCTCTTTTAAAGATATTTCTTATCTTTTAATACTTGACTGTTTTTTGTTACATTTACAGTATGTTCTAACATAAACGTTCACCGATTCATCTGTCCCTTTTAATTGTTTCTCTAAACAATGAAATGGAATCTTCATTTCGATAAATACTGATTCGCCTAATGCTCATTCTGTGATTGGTAATATTTAAATATGTAAAATATTTAAATACTATTACTTGTTCATCGTCCAGAGTGTAACTCTTAGATTGTACCTTTATGGTTACGTTATGTAATTGATAGTCAGACATATCTAAATCCAACCTAGCGGCATATCCACCACATATTTATATAGCAAATGCATCACCTGTTCTCATATATAAATACATATTCACTTTAAGTTTATTAACAATTCTATTATCATTTGGTTATTTAATTTCAAAGTAAGTAGTAGCAAACAACCTATCATAATCTATCCATTTGTATTACTAACACGTATAAACATTTATAAGCATCTTCATAACATAACATGTATCATCTAAAAAACACTACAATTTATTAGTTTAATGTAGGCAATCTTTCATATGAAAGCATTCAAATGTATTTTCATAATACAGTATGTATATCAGCCCGAAACCATTTAAAACATTTAAAATGGGCTCGTAAAAACTCACCTTATCTCTTTACTCGATTAACTCGGACGGAACCTCCGATATGATCCTCGGTTAAACCTAATTGCGTATCGTATTGCATGAACCCAAGGTTTTACATTATAAATACTTCCTATATTTATTTCTATGATTTATTATCTTAATAGTATTTAATTATTAAGACTAACCATTTTAAATGTTAAAACGACCATAATCCCCTTATAGGCAAAATACTCTTTTAATGATAATATGAAGACGCTCATTCCTATAAGTAAACGCTCACCCCGGGATCGCCCAGTGACGTATTTCAGTCCCAGTTGGGATTTATGCGATACCCCCGCTATGCTAGAAACCCCAGAGTACATGCGCTTATCCTTCCGGTCCGCACGAACTTCTAAGTACCCGACTAACTCGATATTTTCAATACTTTATTATTTATAAATTTTAAACTCATGTATACTTATTATATATATACAGATGTTCAAATATCAAAAACCAAGTCCCAATACCTCACCGATTGTTTTATATCAATTAACCATATTTCAAAACCCTAATTTTACATATTTATCAAATAAATATCAAAACTCATTATAATGTGACATAAACTTAGGGTTTTATCCATTATAACATTTTATAATATACCTTAGAATATCAAACCTAATTTAATCCCATTTACCTAATTTTGGCAGAACAACGTTATAAAAACCCTAATTTTGACTCGTTTCTAAAATAAATACCAAACATTTCCCACACATGAAATTAAATTAGCACTTTCTTAAAATACATATTTTTAAGATTACCTACAAAAATTCAAACCATAATTCCAACCCGATCACCTAACTTTTAGCAAAACAAGTTCAAGAACCCTAGTTTTATACAATTTTAGAAACCTAACCTAGACATCAATATAATAGAAATTGACAGAGGGCATTTGTTAAGCATATCAAATAGTGGTTGACTGCAGAAATTCAGCTCCTAGCGCCTCACCGTTTGCTCGTATTGCTCCGACGAACTTTCTGGTCCGTTTTAGGGTTTTTGGGGTTTGTTTGAGTAGATTAGCGAGTTTTAAACAATGATTTCGTCTAGTATTTATACCCGTATGATGCGTCCTAGACCCCTAACACGTTTCATGGTGATTATGCTTCAAAATCGACATGTTAAGGCCACCAATTTCGATCAAACGTGAGCTGCAAGAGTGCTGGTGTCGTTTTTCTATCCACAGCCTAGTCGTGGACCGCGACATTATGGAGGTTTATGGCTCGCGGTTCGCGAGTCACACTTTTCTGGCAAATTTTTGTAATTTACACATTTGGTCCCTCTACTTCTATTAAGTGCGTTCTAGCCACTCAAACTATTATATACTTATTATTTTATGCCTAAAATCATATTAGGATATATTTATAATAATTTCTAAGCCTCGGGTTACGCATAACAAGGAATATAAATACATACATGTGCGAATAAATCACGTATTTATTAATTTTCATTTACGTTAACTATGGATTGCGTCATATCTACTTATACGCATGTTTTTATTAAATCATTATCAAACATGTAGGCATCAATATGGAATTATTAAACATGTATACTCATACTATAAACATGTATTCATACGTTTTATTAATATTATTTCATGCTATCTTTGAAGTACGTATCTATAACGTAAATATTCTATCAAACTATCATAATATTTATTTCACATGTATTCATGCTATTCATATATATCTATTACTATATATAATACATATTGCCCTAAAGGGCATTTTCGTCATGAAATTTCCTTAATCCTTAAGACGCGTACAAGTAGTTGTGCAACATGTACAAACCTCTAATGCATAAAAAGTAAATTACAATAGATGGTCGTTGAATACACAAATACAAGCCTCAAGGTTGAAAATGTAAATAACCACTCATTGCTTTATCTGTCCTACATCCTCCGCACGCTACCTCCTTGAAGCGAAGAACAGAACCGTCAACACTCCTCGGTGGCGAAGATCAGCGCCGACTTCGTACAGCCCGCTCTCCACCCTCTCTTCCTTCGATTGGGCAGGAAATTAAAGCATGAATCTCTATCGTCGAAGTGTAATGATTCGTTATTGGAGGGCCAAGATCGAGGGAGGTTCAAACTGATTTAGGCGCCTGTTCGGAAATCGGAAGATGCTACTTTATAAATTGAAGGCCTCTTCTCAATTTCCATTTACCGATTCATCATTCTAAACGATTCAAGGTTCGAAATCTGCTCCTCCTTTGTTCTAATTCTAATTTTTGTTCCAAATCTCTAATTTTCTTTACATTTTTTTTAATTCTGCTATTCAAACACCAAAGATTGCAAGGAATAATTAGCTATTATTATTTTGGAACTCCTGTTTGAGGTAAACTGCTACTCCATTTCAACTGTTATTCCATTCCTGTTTGAGATACGAACGTTGTTCAACTTTGCTTTTGAATGTGATTTAGTTGTTATTCCATCTCCTATACTTGCTTCCATCTCAGCAACAGAGAGGTGTTTTTGCTTCCATGACGGAATAACATGGATAAATGAAGCTACCTGATTACGTATGTTGATGCTTTAAGTCTGCATTTTGAATGTGATTGTCACTTGGAACTTACTTTGGTTAATACATTGTTACTTTGATTTATTAAAACATGGATAAAGAAATCTCAATGTTTCATTGGTAAATACAATAAGCTAAGACTGAACTTTTATTGTTTTGGTTTGAAACTCTACTCACTGATATATCAGGTGCAGCATGCTTCATATAGCAAAATTTTGTAATCAATTTGTTTGTAATCAAGTATGAGCGATTGAAACTGTTATACATCAGTTTGTAATCCATTTGTTTATAGGCATGACTCTTATGTATTGAACTTAATCTGTATGGAAGTTATGTTTTAGTTTAAATCTGTTTGTTATCCTGTTTACTTATGTTTAGAATCTGTTTACTTATGTTCATATGTTCAAAAAGCATTATTCCTTTTCCATCAAAAAGTTTCTTTTCAAGCAACAGAATCTGTTGTAGTATAATTTGAATTGAGGTACTAAATTTGTTCTTAATTTTTTCTCAGTTGTGCTTGCTCTTCAGTGGTTGGTTGGCTTACTAAGTTATCTTTCTGAGGCTTAACAGGTTTGTGAATACATCTGGTCAATACATCAATGCTATTGTATGTCTTTCATAATTTTTTTTGATAAATTCATTGGATGTCTTCTTGGTAAATGTTGTTTTGCTGTTGCACAGTTTAGGATATAGTTCTGACCCAAATGACATTCATAAATTCAAATGGTTCTTTAATATAGTTCTGACCCAGTTATAAGATGAGAATCCATTACTCTTATGATAAACCTCTAACTGACCTTATAGAGAGCCGAAGCACATATAATGTGATCATGAACAAATAAAAATTACATGCAATTAGACCTTTGTAAGAGCCCATAGCACAACTCAGAACCTGTTTCAAACATTCTCTGTTTGTGTTTATAATCAACAAACCAAAAATTAAAAAAAAAACCTCTGTTTGTGTACATAAGGGGACTGTTTCATTTATTTGTTAATTTTTGTTTTTGTTTTTGTTTTCAGAATTAGTTGAATTGTTATGGCCCTCACTGTTTTCTTTTGCGTCTTATGTCAGAAACCAGCAACAGGTCGTCAAAACACTATGCTGCTCAGGTAAGCATGTTGGTTGCTGATGTTATACAACTTGTTGCACACAGGTTTGATGATAAAATGAGGACCAAGAAACCAGGGGATGATAGCATCAGAGTTGAAGAACAACTACTATTGAGGCTATGTTTCTCTATTCATGCTTTGATATTAATAATCCAGTTAGGGCTGCAAGCAATAGGACAACCTTGATGTGAAGCTACAATTGCCCAAAATACGCCCATCGCAACGTGTTACAATGATTACACAGGTTTGCAGGTTTCATTTACTGCAAATAATGATTACATAGGTATGGAGGTTTCATTTACTTCAAATTCTTTGTTCTATTTGCTAATCAAGTTTAAATAGGAGGAAATTATGGCATTGATGAAATTTATTTTTGATGTTGTTTAGGGGTATTAGGCATTGATTATGGAAGGAAGAAATAAAAGAAGATCTGGAATCAGAAGATACGAGTAAAAGAGGGTCAGGTTTTGGTTACAAGAATGCTTTGGCCATTGTTGTTGTGATTGAGTATTCTTTTCGCTTGGCTGACAAAGTGAAGGAGTATCTGGCTGTAAGTTTGAAGATAGTTATTTTATTGTAGTATTGGTTAGTTTGATGGGAAAATTAACATGATAACTAAACAATAATTGCAGGATTCAATGAAATAAGCTATTGATTGGATTTCAAATATTTGTTTATTTTTTTAATCATGTTTTGTTTTTAACACCTTTTATAATTTGTATGGTGTGGGGTCTGAGTTTGTTCTAGGATCCCATTTGTTTTATGCAAAGAAATCTTCAAAATAATTACCTTTTTTCAGTAAAATTTCCAGTTCTTGATTCTTGATGTTCGATGTTCTAATGTTTTCTGCTGTTTATTGACTTTTCTTGACTCAGGTTCATGCTTGATTCAATAACCCAATTAATGGGCTGATGACTTTAGCTCTGAAACTCGAATTTGGGGTGTCACATAATCAGATATTTAAAAGGTTCATGGTTCTCTTTGAGTGTTAATAAAGAGAGTCAGAGCATGATTAACATGGTTAATATTGTGGTCAATTAGAGGACTATACCGGTTCATTTCACTGACTCGTTCCACGTGTGCTCACTTCAGCACACGGGTCACGGACCAGGACATTGATGGTTCATATTTTTTGCAGGTTCATATTTTTAAAAACAAGAACCCTTGCAGCCCTTGCACAGATTTGGTCAGACAAAAAATTTCACAAAGGCACTACAGATGAATTAGCTTTCAAAAGAAGCATTTATATCGAAGAAGCATGCATGACACTGGGAGTAACATAGCATGAAATTTATTTGTTATTGTGTTAATTTTTTGTTTGATCCTTTTGTAGGCTGCCCAGAGACAGAAAGAGAGCAACACTGATTCTGAGAAGAGTTCTGATGGTGCACAGTGATTCTTTCTCGACCAGCATTGAGGAGGATAGCAGTGATTCTGAGAAGAGTTCTGATGGTGAGCCAACAAAGCCACACACTGTGAAAAAGGTAGGCACATTTTTTTACTTGAACTTAAGCTTTAAGTTTTAAATAGCTGTTTGGATGTGTTCTCCCAAAATGTTTGAACACTAAATAATTTGATAATAATAAGCATTATCTATGAATCTAAATACCCAGAACTGATTATTAGATCTAACCATCAACAAATTCGGAAACAAATGTGAAACATGTAGTTATGTGAGTTATGTGCCTTATTTTTTTTGAATGGGTTCATCCGGTTCATGAGGGAGGGAATTGGGACTTTGACTAACTGTCTTTGGCTGCAAGTAAAATTTTAGAGCCGATCTTTTAGTCTAATCAAAATTATGGATAAATATTACTCCTTAAAGCTTTGGTTCAACTTGGAGTTTTTTTTTGCTGGTTTTGTAAGATGGTTTTGTGGCTACTGCACTGTTTGTGTTTCTTTGCTATTGTTCAGGTATCCCTCATTCCATAAGAAATAAGAAATGATTTTGAGAACCAATCCAAACTCCAGTTAATTTCGTATTTGGTGTTGCTTTCAGTTTGTAGTTTGTGTTTTTATGTTCGATTTAACACAGGGAGAAATTTAGGTGAATTTATTAATTCCTGTTTATTGGTTATTTTTGGTTCAGTTGATAGATCTGCAGATATTAAAAAAAATTATAGGTCACCATCTTCAACGGTGCTTGTAAAACCAGTGTTTAAGGATGGTGTTTTACATGCATGTTTCATTTATTTTGAAGCGAATAAATCGTGTTGTAAGTTGTTTTCTGATAAAATGGTGGTTTGGAGTGCGGGGGAGGGTCAGGAGGGTAAGAATCTGTTTTGCATATATTATGGTTTCTTGCTTCTGTTTTGCATTTGATAATCTTTATGAGATGTTTATAAGATGTTTATAGGATGATGGAAATAGTTGTAGCAGCGTTGACTTTAATAGTCAAATGTTTGTCTTTTTTGTTTTATTATTTGTATCCGATGGAGAGGTTGTAGCGGCTTTGACTTTATTAGTAAAAAGCCAAGGGCTTAAAGCCAGATAATATATGTTTGAAGATGGATTTTTTCAAACCAATACTTCATCTTTTGAAAATCATCAGACTTGAAACCTGGTGTGCAACTTTGGGCTGCTATGTTGTTTTGTTTTTTAGTCTATTTAAATTGCAATGTGGTTGGGCTGTTTTGTTGTATGGATTTTGTTTCCAGCATCTTCTTGGATATCGTGGGTTGAGACGTTTTACACGACATCTGAGGTGTTAGACATGAGGTAGAGTGTGAATTGCTTTGGCACTTCTATCATTAAGAGCATCGTGTATTACCTCACGTGGACATTATAATTTACTATTAAAAAAAACAAATGCAGATCATATATAAATTTGGCTACTACCAAACATGTACATTATAATTTTAGTGCATGTTTTACTACTTTGTTGCTATTTTTTAGATATATTAAAGTGTGTTTGGATGTCCATGAACGAAATTATAGACATGAGAGCTTTCCTATGCATATCACACTTAAATTGGCCTCTTGCCGCTTGAATTTCAATAGTAAGTGAGAAATTATGAGAAGACTAACAAACGCATTACGTATACTAGAGAAGTACCACGTAGGTTGATTGTCGTTGTCGCATCGTGAAATGAATGAAAAAACTAACAGACAGAGAATGGAAAATATATCACGAGAGTATTGATAAATTAACAAAAAACAAGTACCACGTTTGTTGTTGCGGTCGCTGAACGTGCATGTACCGCCTTATAAACTGTCGCGCAACATCACGCTAACAGTAACGAATATCATGTCGTAAATGATCACGTTGTTGTCGCCAATGAATGCGTATATATTGCATTATAAGTTGATAAAAACGAATACTGCGATGTAAATTGTCGCTCCCCCATAAACAAGCGAACAAATGACGAATAACGCCCTATGAACTGATGCCGCCGCAACGCGCGGGCACCCTCCTAGTATATATATATATATAAACACATATTCATTTATATTTTATGTCCTTGATGTTTTAAACATTCGTTTTATACTCGTTCTATCACATTGGTTATCAAACACACACTTTTAACACATGCAACGTATATAATGTATATTCTTAGTATATTTACCAATTATATTCACGTATTCATAATATAAACACGTATTTGCTATATATATTTATATATATGAAATTTTGGGATGTTACAATAGATTCACATAGATTTCCACATAACATAAAACAAAACCAAACCGATAACAATGATTTGGAGCTTCAGACTTCTTATCCGAACAAAGCGTCAAGTTCTGGTGAACTAGAACGGTAGCGACCTACATCCGGTTTACCTTACGAGAGACGATACCTACATAGAATCCGAATCAGCCCTCGCTGAACACAACACCTATACTCTCAACAAATAACGATTGTATGCTAAGCTAGCATCACACACAATCATTGGCAGTAGCACGTATGAGTCCCTGGTTAACAAGAGTAGAACTATGATCAACGCTCGAATTAACGTTATTCAACCAAAAGTTCCAAGCGATGAGCGCAAATAGGTTTAAAACATTTCATACATAATAAAATCAAGTATCACAAAATGAACGGACTTACTACACATTGGATACCATGAGTTGGATAGTACTTTTCGAGTGTCACGACTAACATGAACCGAACGGTACATTTTCGAATAACATGACTCTACTGACATGGAATGGACCGCGTGATTCGTGATATATGTATCTGATGACATGAATCAGGTAACTAGATTCTATATGCATGAATTCAATAACATGAATCGAACAATATGTCTCGAAATACATATATTGATAACATGAACCGAACGACATGTTTCAAAGTACATGTATGGATAACATGAACCAAACAACATGTTCCGAAATACATGTATCAATGACATGAATCGAACAGCATGGCTCGAAATTCATGTATTCGATGATATGAACCGAATAGCATGACCCGAAATACATGAGCCGGATAATATGAATCAAATAGCATGACTCGAATTACATGAGCCCGATAGCATGAATCAAATAGCATGACTCGAATTACATGAGCCCGATAGCATGAATCGGAAAAACATCAAGGATACGCAATAATTTGGAGTCGAATACAAGGATCAAATCCATGAAATGATGGTTATAGAGTCCACACACTACGTCAAAAAGTGGCTTTAGCCACGGTTTTTTCGAAAACACCTAGCCACAGTTTAAAAAAAACATGGCTAAAGGTTAGAAACACTAGTTTTAGCCACCCATATTTTGTACCCATGGCTAAATATATAGCCTTTGGACCCTTTTAGCCATATATTTTTTTGTTTATGTGACAACAACAATCAGGTGCAGTGATTTTAACCACTATTTTACCAAAACATGTGGCACTTATTTGTCACACTTAAAAAAAGAGTGGCGAAATGTACCAAACGGCCACAGAAATTTTTGTGATTTTTATTCATGTGACCAAAAAGGAATGTATGGCCACGCTTAAATGATGTTGTGTGACGGAAGAGTAGATTTTATTACTTAGTAAATTAAAAAGACAAAACTATTAAGTATATATTATGTGTGGCTAAATGTGAGCAATGGCCACTGTTTTTACTCAGTTATGTGGCTAAAAGCTAGTACATATGGCCACTGTTATTAGGTTGTGTGACTAAATAGTAGCTTGTGAGTGACAAAAATCTATTACCTATAGCCACATATATTAACCGTGACTAAATAGTAGCCACTATTAATTAGTTATCTATGGCGACGGCGGATATATATGATTACTAGAGGTCAAATCCCTATCTACCACCTCGAGTTTTGGATATAATTAATTAATTGTCGATCATCACCATATACCCCGTTTATCTCTCTCAGCTTTCTGTTTTTTGGTTTATCACGTATCTCTAAAAATATGGCAATTGCGTCCTCTAAACGTGATTGATAGACCCGAATACAGTAAGTAATCATCTAAATGTGGAGGTCATATCCATTTACCTCGATGGAGATGTGGCGGTGTCTTCCTCCTTCTCCTCCTCCCCCTCTGAAGGTAGCTACCCATGAAGAACAGGCCGATATGATGATTCAGACAATTTCTCTTGTGGGAGCATGTTTTAAGTTTATGTATTTTTTATTATATATATTTGTGATTAATTAACAGATCTCACATCTTTTGGATTATATAAGTAATTGTTCATGTGCTATGCATCCGATGTGTGTTTTGACTCTTCTTCCTGAAGAATTCAATTTCATCCATTTGTCTTCTACATATATTAGGTTGTGTGACTAAATAGTAGTGTATAAAGAATTGTATTCAACCAGAATGATTTTAATTCACTAGATAATGGGTTTAAATACATAGGAATATCCTATATACGAGGAACATAGTAACAACTTTGGTTATTTATAGTATATATAGTTCATCCTGAAGAACTCTAGTTTATCCGGTTCTCCTGAACAACTCTAGTTCATTCAGTTCTATTACATATAGTTCATCCTGAAGAACTCTAGTTCATCCGTTCTATTACTGAATAACTCTTGATCCTGAAGAACTCTAGTTCGTTCTATTCTTCTTCTTCTCTAATGAATAAATAAAATTGATTTGTTTAATTATAAATCATCTTAGTCCGCCAAGGCGGTCAAACAATTGTCTAAAAATGTTATCCATTTCTGTTCATCTGCTCTTAATCCAGATGAACTCCTTCCTGAGGAATTCTAGTTCATCCGGTTTTGTTCTTCTTCCAATTTACTGAAGAAGTAAAATCTATCTAGTTTATAAATCATGTCATCACACTATTAGTCAATCAAAAAATTATGAGGAATTCTAGTTCATCCGGTTTTGTTCTTCTTCCAATTTACTGAAGAAGTAAAATCTATCTAGTTTATAAATCATGTCATCACACTATTAGTCAATCAAAAAATTATGAGGAATTCTAGTTCATCCGGTTTTGTTCTTCTTCCAATTTACTGACGAAGTAAAATCTATCCAGTTTATAAATCATGTCATCACACTATTAGTCAATAAAAAATTATGAGGAATTCTAGTTCATCCGGTTTTGTTCTTCTTCCAATTTACTGAAGAAGTAAAATCTATCCAGTTCATAAATCATGTCATCACACTATTAATCAATCAAAAAGTTATAAAATGTAGCAAACAAGGCTTGAACCTGGGTCAGTCAAAAGAAAGGAACACACTACAAGATTAAAAAGAACCATGAGATAGAAGTGTTAATTGATTATATTTTAACTAGAACTTATTTAATTACTCCCATCACATAAAAAGTAATTGATAAACAAATTTTGCGTGGTTAAAGGTAATAAATAGACACGGTAAAAACAGGATTTGCATGGCTAAAGGTAATAAATATACATGGTTATCATGGCCTGACTTTTCCACTTCTTTCCACCATAGCTGGTAGTGTGGCCTGACCGCCTTTAAATTTTCACTTCCCTACCACCAAAATCTTATGTACGAACGTATTTCCTGATCATCAAGAATCCTCGTCTTCTCCTAAAATAACTTCGATCGATAAATGGTTAACTTTGGTAAATAATGGAAGATTGGGGTGTTAATGAACCAGCACCTTACTACGGCAAGACTCTTTGTAAGTGTATTTTCACTCAATAATGGCTGCAGGTTTTTATTTTTAAGGTTTTATGTTTTTTAAATACTTACTCTCTACTCTGTATGTGGGTTTTTTACAGGTGGTCGGAGGTTCACCCTCAAGATCCATCACTACGGCGATTTCCACCGGAAAGTCGCCGGCCATGGATGTGTGGAAGGGAAAGGTGGATTATTTCGACTATGTTGACATTCGCATATTTGATTATCATGATTTGAAACAAATGGTGCAATACCTAAACCACACATCGATTGGCTATTTCCTCATTTACTGGAGGATCCCACCTCTATCCATCACAAATGGGCTTGAGTACACTGATTTCATCACTGACGAAGTTGTAGGGGATATGAAACTTCATCTCCAGGGACCAGAGGGGGAGAGAGAGCTGGATGTGTATTTAATCCGGAATAGGGATTCCACCTACACCTTCGAGTTGGGACCGAGATTGACTCCTGGTTAAAAGTTGTTTCTTGATGACAGCAGCATCAGCTTCATTGATGATGAAGACTATATGTCGTATGCTAGGTCTTAGCCCGTTGAATAGATCTTTGTATAGGATCCTGATGAAAATCTTTGTATATAGATCAATTTATATATGAAAATCTTTGTTAACTCGTCCTCCTGTTTTGTTTTGGTTAATTATTAAAGTTGATTGTATCTCAATCATTAAAGTTGATTTTATTCTAAATTTGATTGTTGCAAATAGATTTTATTGTGAACAGATGAGATTTTTATTATATTATGAACAGGTTAACCATCCTGAAGAACTTTAGAACTCTATTTTACTCAGTTCATCCTGAAGAACGCTAGTTCATCTTCTCTCAATCCTCGTGAACTCTTCTTCCTGAGGAATTTAGTTCATCCGATTTTTTTCTTCTTCCAATTTAATGAAGAAGTAAAATTTATCATGTTTATAAATCATCTCATCCCACTATATCAAAATGCTAACATATACTAACAAAACATATGAATATATACTTCATGTAAGATCACAATTATGAGTAAAATAGAGGTCTGCTATGATTCATTAAAAATGTGTATGTTATTATAGATGCAAACTGTATGAATAAAACTGTAACAACTTATGTTAACATACAAACTAGAACAACTTATGCAATTGTACACAAATACAGGGATCAACTCTTCTTCCAGCCAAGTTCATCCGGTCCCCATCTTGTTCTCCTCTTCAATTGCTTGTAACCAAAATTTTGCCTTGTAACATAGGAGACTTTCATGATAGGTCCGTGTCACTATTCTGCTGTCACTATCACCAATCCTGAAAATATCTCATATCTCATCTTCAGAAAGCCCATTTTAAGCATCTTCTAAGCTCCTAATTGTCTCGCCATGTTCATTGGTGAAATTGTGATACATGTCTGTTTCTTTCTTATACTCCCAGTTGGTCACCTGTTTTCTCTTAACCACATGAAGCCTGTTAGTTGTCATTATTAAATGGATTTGGTCTTTGTCAGCCTAGCTCTATTCTGGATCTGGAGCTGTATTATGCCTTGTGAATGACCCATCATCTCTATATACTACCAACTTTCCATCCTTATCAACTTCAAGCGTTGAAATAGGATTGTCAATGCTGCATTGTGTGGCTTCATCTACTTCCCCATATAAGTCATCCAACTACATATTTATCCTCAGCAGTAAGGAATCCTCTTGTGAACACGTATCCTTCATATCTCCATGTAACTGTCTAACATCACCCAACTCATGGTCAGTGAGGTTGTACATAGCTTCTTCAGCTGTAAACTTTTAGTACCTCATCTGAACTGGTTGTGAACAGGTATACTTTCGCTTGATCATCATACCTCCAGGAGATAATTCTTCTCCTTTCAGTATGGACATCTCTGTATTCATCCACCTCATTTATCACTTTTCCTTTTCCCTTCTTAGCAACTGACTTCATTCTATTGGTGGGTGGTTTTTCTGGTGACTTGGGTGGAGATGAGGGTTTTCGTGGTTTTTTTAGGTGAGGATATGGAGATGGAAGGGTATGATCAATTATAGGTTGTGGTACAAAGGGTGTGAAGTTATCTGTTCTAAGCTTTGGTGGAAGAGGCTTTATTGTTACAAGTTTAGGAGGCTTTACATGTTTAGGCTTTTTTGCTGGTCTACTAGTTCTAGGAGGGTTTCTTCTGGGTTGTTGTGAGGCTAGAGTTCTGTTCAGATCAGAAAATGCACCTGGTGGTATTGGTTCACCTGTTTCCTATGAGATTTTGTTCTGTTCATGTATGGTATTTGAATATTTGATTCTCAAGCTATTAATACCAGAAGGATTGATCTTTTTTGGGTCCTACCCCCTCATCTTAATGAAATTGCATTTGAGAAGCTTGAGTTCTTCTTCCCCTGCCATAGGGTTCTCTAGGATTTTCTGTATCTCTTCTTCCCTTTTTATCTTCTCTTTCCTTTCATCAGCATCTATCGTTTCCTTCAGTTTTAATTCACCATCCTCTTGAACAACCCTGGATATCATATCGCATAACTGATTAGCAGTTTTTAAATTTGCTTGTTCAGGAGTTGCCCATCCCCTTGCTATGATCATATCTCTGAACTTCCTAAGGATTTTGGCATAGTGAAGGTTAGATGACAGTCTGATCTTTTCTTGTTCAGCTTTTATCTCCTTGTCAGATCTGTGGCCATTCCTCTTATTCTTGTCTCCTTCTCAGAGCCATCGTTGCCATTTTCTTATCAATAGACCTTCTGTTGATTTCATTTATCAGACCCATTATTACTTTGTCATTTGAATAACGTGGCATGTCTCCTTCTAGTTTGAATGCCAAGACCATGTCTCCATCTGTTTTTAGTTATTCAGCTTTCTCAGCATCTGTAAGTGCCTGTTTTATCATGTTTACCTCATCTTCTGGGAGAGATACATGATGATCATAAATGAATGTTGGAAGCTTTATCTTCTTAACAGCTGCAAACACCTTGTCAGAATACTGATTGGTACTGGGGCATCACCATTTTTCCTTTCCTGAATCTGATTGCTTTAGCAGAAAACTCATTCTCATTAGGAGGTTCAGTCTTTGGCTCCCCAGGCTTTGTCTCTTTAACAGCTGCAAACACCATGTCTTTGACTTTATCTTCTTCAAGATCAGCTTCAACAACCTTTTCTATTTTAGGAGTAGCAGGGGGAGCACTAGGCTTTAAAACAGGAATGATGGGCGAAGATGGAGCACAAGGCTTTAAAACATGAATGATGGGCAGAGATGGAGCACTAGACTTTAAAACAGGAATGATGGGCATAGACGGAGCACTCCTTAACCAAGTGCAGTTAAGAGTATTCCTAATCATCATCTTTCTCATGAAAGATAGAGCTTCAGGAGCTATCTCCACATTTATGGTTTGCAGATCACTCATCACACTGGTGATCATCTGATTATCAGCAGTCACTTGTACTGGATGAAGTTGTTCAACCGGAACAACATGGCCTTCTTCCTCCGGATGAAGTTGTTCAACCGGATCAACTAGTTCAACCGGATCAACTTGGCCTTCTTCCTCCGAATGAATTTGTTCAATCGGATCAACTAGTTCAACCGGATTCAACATGGCCTTCTTCCTCCGGATGAAGTTGTTCAACCGGATCAACATGGCCTTCTTCCTACGGATGAAGTTGTTCAACGAGATCAACTTGTTCAACTTCATCAACATCTGATGAAGACACCCTGTGCAAGATCCTATTTTGAATTAAATCTACTTTGACAT
This sequence comes from Deinandra increscens subsp. villosa, assembly GCA_039602395.1. NCBI lineage: Eukaryota > Viridiplantae > Streptophyta > Magnoliopsida > Asterales > Asteraceae > Deinandra > Deinandra increscens. The sequence goes on from JBCNJP010010442.1 coordinate 21,314, forward strand.
GTGAATTTCATTTCAACATATGGTTGACAACCTTACCTATCAGTGGCTTTCACAGATAGTCCTGCCTTCAACCATTCAATTTCATCTCCTTGAGCTCTCACAATTGCACGGAGAGCTGCCAATTATTTTTCAAGTTTTATACATCGAACCGTCAATTCAGTATGTGTCTTACTGCTCTCAACTGGTGTGTTGCAATTATCTTTGAGCAAATAAGAACAAACAAGCTGACCTTGTTCATGCTCAGCACCCATGGTTTCTTGGCACCTGGGATTCCTGTTGTCAATCAAAGGTTCCTAAATAGGTTCCATGACTGATACAGTTGTCGTGGATTGGGTCTTAAGGATGTTGGCACTGTCCTTATGGTCCAGTGGGACATCATGAGTGGTGTCAGCCCTTTCCACCTGACTTGCTTCATCACTACTGCAAGTCACCTTATCAGCAGAATGTGGGTTGGGTGATTGAACTAAGTCCAGCAGTATATTCTGCAATAAGGGTTGGGGAATCTACTTCATGTGGCCAAGATGATTTATCAGTCCTCATTCTGAGGTAGTCCTGTGGAGGGTCTAGGTGAAGGAAACATAGTCCTCTTCCTTTTGGGTGATTGTGGAGTGGGTGTGGTATTTTTTGGTGTTGTTTTTTTATGTGGGCATCCTCTTCCTTTTGGTGGGAATTTGTATATCAGTGGAAGAGGATGGTCGGTCTGGTGTGGGCTCAACACTTATTGGTGTAACAATGTTTTCACCAGGATCAGTCCTGGCCTTAGGCATAGGGTGTGCTGTGTCTTTACCAAGAAAAACTGTTTTGTTCACTTGCATGTTTGAAAATATTTTACTTGTAAAAGATTTAAGTTCAAGATGTTGATCAGAGATTTGCAGATTTGGAAATTCACAATTGAGAATGTGTTGGATGAATCTGGGGTACATGTAAAAGATCCTTTTAG
>JBCNJP010010446.1:0-22241 GCA_039602395.1 Deinandra increscens subsp. villosa
AAAATGATGAGGCTTGTGTATTAAATTCGATTGGGCTTCGGTTATCCATGTTTAGTGATTGGGTGTTAGTTAATTATGTGTTTGTCTTTTTGACTTAACGGTAGATTTTAACAAAATCTTTTAAAAAGGACAAAAGGTGAAAGAATAAAAAAGTTAAAGGATAAAGAATGTAACAAAAAAAAGATAAAGGATAAAAATTGCAAAACATGCAAAGTTAAAGGACAAAATATGTAATATTTTCTACCCTAAAAAGTAAAAAGACAAAAATACCCTTGACTTAACGGTGGATTTTAACGGAATCCGTTAAAAAGGACAAAAGATGAAAAAAAAAAAAGTTAAAGGACAGAGGTGTAACAAAAAAAAGATAAAGGACAAAAGTTGAAAAATGAGTAAAGTTAAAGGACAAAATATGTAATTTTTTCTTAATATTATAAAGAGTAAACTTCACTTTTAGTTTCTAAGGTTTGCACATTTTAATACTTTTAATCCAATTTATGAAATTATAACATTTCAGGGCCTGAGGTTTGATTATTTTCTCAATTTTGGTCACTTTTTAAGTTTTCATCCTAATTAACGGTTGAAATCAGTCAAATAGGATATTAATGAGGGGTATTTTCATAATTTAAACATCCCTTTTTATTTATTTGATACAAAACGCAGTAATTGACTTCCCCTTTTATATATTTGAAAAATGACTGAGTTACATAGTGTTTTTTGGGGGGAGTTAATTACTGCGTTTTTGTATCAAATAAATAAAAGAGGATGGTTAAATTACAAAAATACCCCTCATTAATATCTTTTTTTACTGATTTCAACCGTTAATTTGGATGTAAATCTAAAAAGTGACTAAAATTAAGAAAATAATCAAACCTCAGACCCTGAAATGTTATAATTTCAGAAATTGGATTAAAAGTGTTGAAATGTGTAAACATTGGGAACCAAAAGTGGTGTTTACTCTATTATAAATTATTTCAAACATATTGAGACCACAGTTTTGGTGGAGTGGATACAACCCTTGCCTTCCAATGTGGAGGTCAAGGGTTCAAATCCCACCCGACACAAAAAGTTAATGAAGAATTATTGATATGGGTCAGATGTTTTACCACAGTGGGCCCTTACGCGGTGGGTTTCCTCTGAAATGGATGTGCAACATAGAGGGTTCTGGTTACTCGCACGGCCTGTGGTCGCAGCGTGTCGAGAGTAGCATCGTTTGTAATGATGAAACCCCCCGAATAACCAGGTGTTTGCCGTTAAAAAAAACAAATATACACAATTTATTATTACGATCCCTTCTTTAATACAATTTTTGATTTTTAATTAAGGTTATTAAAACCAAAGAATATTATGTTGTGTGGGACCCTCAGCGAGAAATGAATGTCACAACACGCCAAAATTACGAGTTAGCCGTTGCTCCACAGGGCTTCACACATGCCCCACCTCTTCAAGCTCTCACCCCTCATAATAAAGCAGCACCCAAAAACCCTAATTCACTCTCACCACAGCAATGGCGGATGAATTCTCGTTTCTTACAGATAGTGACGACGAAAGAGCCGTTGAAGATGTTCTCTCTCAAGCAATGGATCACTCCCTTCTCGAACAAATCGCCGCCATCAACTGCTCCTCTTTCTCCGCCTCCGATAACCTCCCTTCTCACCTCGAAAACCGATTTCGAAAACTTAAATCCCTTCCGACCTCCGCCGCCGCTCCTCGCTTTCCGCCTTCTAGATCTAAGTCCTTCACATCTCAATCCGGCGTCGATTCGAACTTAAACGATCGGCATCACGTGTCTACCAATTCTGTTGACTTTGAAAAGATTCCAGATCTGAAAAAGTGCTCGGAAAAACCGTCTCCTTCCGCCGCCGACGATCTAGAAGAACATGAACGTTCTGTTGATTTTGAACAGATTCGAGATGAGAAGAAAGCATCGAATTCGAGATCGAAACCGAAATCTTCAACAGATGTGAGGAGTTTGAAATCGAAATCGTCGGAGTCGCGGTCTGATTCGTGGAGTCTGTCGTCGCCGGAGTCGGAATCGAGAAGCGTGTCTCCGGCACGGCGGGGTATTGGTTGTCTGTGGTGTTCTCCGAAGAAGGAGAAGAGGAAACAGGGGAAGGAGAATCGGTTGTCGTCTTCGTCATCTTGGGGGAACGATTTCGATGTTGAGTTTATGAGAACGTTTTCGATGAAAGAACAGAAGAAGATTATGAAGAAGGCTATGAAGGAGGAAGAGAAGATCAATAGGGAAGCTGAGAAGATTGTGAAGTGGGCGAAACAAGCATCTTCTAGAATGATGGATGTTTCTGGTCTTCAAGATGAACTTGATGATAATTCTAGCAAGTAAAATGGGTTTAGTGAATAATATACACAAATTAATATATATTATATAGTTGATTGATGATGATGCTGTTAAAATTTAATTAGTTACACGGTATTACACTTTTATGTTTGTTTCTAATTTGTACTTAAGAAAAAGATCGTATTATATTTACTCCCGTTTGATTTTTATATCCTTACAAGTTAGTCGACCTGCGCTTTGCGACGAAATCTCACCATCTTTGAAAGTCATTTAGCAAAACAATTAAAGATAAGTGTCGTATGAAACTAATGTCGATAACACATATAAATTTTGTTTCAACAAAACAAAAGTAAATGTTAAAATCATGTAATTCATAATGTATCAAAATTATAGGATAAATAAAGAAAATGTAAAATCATAATCTACTATGACATGAACACAAATAAAGAAAATATAGAATCACAATCTACCATGAGAATACCAACTAACAAAAAAAAAATTAGTGATAATCTACTATGACATGAACACAAATAAAGAAAATATAGAATCACAATCTACCATGAGAATACCAACTAACAAAAAAAAAATTAGTGATATACAAAGTGGATCGAAACTAAATTGTTAATGTCCAAGCCGTACACTAACAAAGGCTAAATCGACAGAATATGGATTCCAAACTGTATTTGAATGCAAAAGGCTACTAAATATTTATAAAGCTTAGGTCGTCCAAACTGTATTTTAATGCAAAAGGCAACTAAATTTAAAAAATTAGATTATCAAATGATTCTTGTGATGATGTTTGTCATGTTGGTTACATGGAAAACAAAAGGGGATAGGGTCAACCCAACCTGACTCATACGAAAATACACATTTATATCTAAACTCGTGTTGACATGATATGGTGAAGACCCTTGATTAGGAACTAACCACAATACCTAGAAGTCCGAGATAAGCAAAGCCCTAAACTGCATCCGAAAATGATGTTGCCGCTAGAAAACCAAACATCAAGCAAAACGAAGCTAAAGTCTAAAAAGCAACAATCTAAACAAAGAGGCTAAACTGCAAACTACCAATAAAAACTTACCAAGTTGAATACAGTTACAAAGGAACATACCTGCACGGATATTTTTTTCATCTAAAATTACGATAACGATCCGGAAGATTATGTGTTAAGCAAAAGTGATATAAACTTTATAGATAGACCATCATACAATTTATTTGGCCAGTATAGATGTTTTCAATAGGAAGATTACTTGTTTTCTTATAGAGCCTTGAGCATGATTGTTTCTATTTTCCACATATCTTTCCTTTTGCCTATTGTTGCAGTTGTTGTGCATCAAATGTATGTAGCATAACTATCGGCTTTCTTATGCGGATATTTAATTGCAAATTACAACAGCTACACAAAAGACTTGTACTTTTTTTCTTGGTAGCCTCGTCAATTCAGGTAAGCAACACAATTATGTCTGCATAAAAATCAACGCATAAACCACAAAATCAATTAGTAAGGGAACAATAATAAACTTTACAAAAAAACCTATAATAGATAACCCCAATTTATACGTTGTCAGGAATAGTTACACTTGAGTAATTCTGTTTGGTAAGCATTACTCAATGAACATGATTGTCCTTAGGGCTGCTCATGCATTTATAAAAATAAATAATAACCATAATTTCTCACCTAAGTAGACTCAGATTAATCCCGACAACATGGATAACATCTGCGAAACAATAAGGAAACATCAGACAGACCAAAGGCAACGTATAGATAAGAAACACACATTAAAAATTATTCAAACATGTTATTAAAAAAAATATATAAACTAAGCATGAAGAGAATGAATGAACCCCTATATTTACTTATACAACTGGTTCCACATAAGTTTTGAACAATATGCTACATTGAGAATAGCAAATTGTCTTAAGCATGAGCCTATACATTCATTTATCCAATTGTCTTGAGCATAAGCCCCTACATTCATTTATACAGATGGTTCTACATAGATTTTTTAAACGACAAGAAAGCCAACATGCATCAGGTTGTTAGGCATTAGGTTCTCAACTTACTCAAGTTAGTTTAAATGTAAAATTATATTGCATTTACTTTACATACCGAACTGAATAATGTGTGAAGAATAACAATTTTATAACACAGCTAGTATAGCATATTCGAAACTTAAATTAAAAGGGAAAAGAAGAAAACTAAGCAATTAATCACTAAAAAAAATACAGTAAAAATGACATCTCAAAAGATCCCAATTAAACACAAAAAAAAAAAAGCTGATAAAATGAAAAATCCTAGAGCAACACTACTACATCACAAAACAAATAAAAGTGCACCAACCTTCGAACAGAAGAAGCAAAAAAATCAGATGTATAAATACACACACCTAGGTTCAATTAGAAATTTTCAACAAATAAACAAATTTAATCGAGTAAGGTGCAAATCCAAACAATAAAAAAAACTCACACAAAATCATATATGAAGATCTAAATCTATAGGACAAATACAACGGCTTTTAAGAAAGAGCTGACCTCCTTGGTAAAACTACAAACCTACGAAATTATAAAGGGGTTAAATTAGGTTGAACCTGTACATTTAACCCTAAATCAAACAAAAATGAAGATAACAACCATAGTCAGAAAACTCATCAGTAAAAATTTGAAGTAAATTATAAGAAAGGAAAATAACATGATGTTGAAAAATTAAATAGAAGAACCATAACATATTTGAATAGGAGACGGTGAAAAGTCGAGTGAAAGTCGAGTGCGAAGAAAGTAAGATCGAAATCTGTAAAGGATTAAGAGGAACAAAAGACAATGAATATGTAGGCTTAGGGAGCAGGAAAAAAACCACCATACCAAATCAAATTCTGCAAGCACCACCCCTGCATCTTCCCCAAAATCTGTAAACAAAAGAAATCTATCAACAATAAAGGCCAATAAAACCCAAATGAAGGATTGAAGGAAAATAAATTTGAAACGGAATCCATCAAAGCCTCTGGTAAAAAAAGTTTAAGGTTTTTAGAAACCCTAATTTGTCAAGGATTCATCGCCACCAGATGAGCTCGTAACTAAAACACAAACATCGGCCACGACAGACCACAAACACAATAAAAATCGCTATGGCAGACAACAATGAAAACAGAAACATGGGTTTGTTGTAATTTATGGCCTAGATCATCGCCAACATCAAAGATAATGAATTCTCACACCAACAATCGTAACATAAAAAGCTAGACTCAAGTGCATGTCTGTTCATGAGAAATGAGTGAGAGAGAGAGAGAGAGAGAGAGAGAGAGGAGATGAGCCAGATTAATCGGTAAGAGATATATAGAAGAGAAAGAAATGTGAATGATGGTACAAACTTGAAGCATGGCGTGAGGTACTAATGTAGTGTGGGACGATGATACAGAAATCTTTCTCAGGTACAACTCACCTCTCCAATAGATTTGATTCAAGGAAGGCACGTGAGCTGGTAAGGAGGTGAGGTGAGTGAGAGAGGAAGGGACGCTGATTCTCCGGCCAGAAATCCCGATGGTTTGAATTGAACAAAGAAAAAGGGTAATGTGTGAGACCAAAGAGAAGAAAGCGTGTATCAAGTGGGCCCACATCTCAACTGTCAATTTTCCTTGTGCATTGAGGGTTGTAAAATATGCATATGAAGGTATACCAAATGCCTTATTTGGATCATGCATACTTGGGTTGTAAACAAAGCAAAAATGGTGGTACCAAGTGTGCATAAAGTGATTGTATATTATGTTTTAGAGTTTGTACAATAAGTTGATGTTTGTATATATAGGGTAATACGGGTTGGGTACGTATATATACGTGTTGTATAAAACCATAAAGTTTTACAAAATTTGCAAAACATATATGGGTATATATACAAAACGACAAAAATAAAAAAAATACTATACAGGTCAAATATATTTTATACGGTCCGTATAATTTAGAAAAGAGAAAAGTTGTCGAATATCAGCTCACCAACCAAAAGAAATATATGTGACAGATATTTTAACATATGAGTGTTATTAATTTATGTAATGTCTCCGTCAGTGATCCAAATTTTTCGTTTTTTTTTTATGTATTAGTGTTACTCTTGGATTTATGTTTCCAGCGCCACCTTAATTAAAAAAAAAAGACACAAGATTATGATCGATCTTTTTCTTTGGGTACTTCCATTTGGCCCAAACATAATAAGTGATACATTTTCAACTCCATGAAAATGTCTTCTAAGAGCATGAACTTGGAAACATTATGGTAAGGCAAGTAAACTAAACACAATGGAAATGCATTAGGGGGCGTCTGATTCGTGTAATGTAATGGATTTAGAATCGTAAAGTTTTTAATTTAAAGTTGTGTTTAGTTGGTTAACGAAGAAATTTGAAATGCAATGAAATCTTTTAATCAATTGAATTTATTCACTACTACAAAAAAGGGCTTTCTTGACGCTTTTTGCGCGTCAAGAAAGGGCCCAGATGACGCGCAAAAAAGCGTCAAGGAAGGTAGGGTCAATAATCTTCTTGACGCGCAAAATGCGCGTCATCCCGTTCTTGACGCGCGAACGATGACGCCCAAAAAAGCGTCATAAATTTGTGTCATAAAATAAGCGTCAAGGAAGCCCCCGTCATAAATCTTCTTATGACACGCTTTTTTGCGCGTCATGGTTTTTTAAAAAAATTAAAAAAAAATATTTGTTTGTAAAATCACTAATTTCCAGATTAATAACAATTAACCTTATAATACAAAACAAAATACACTTGTAGTAAAATTATACATTTCATATATAGAGCAAACATTACAAAGCTAACATTAATTTACAATTGGATCCGGTAGGCGAATAACCTATAATAACGAATCTAACACTATCATTTTCCTTAGCATTCTTACAAAATATATGTCCCTTCCACAAGCATTCAAAGCATCAGACCTTCCAACTTTAACTTCTCATACCCAAAATCTGTTAAGCACAATGAAACAAAGAAACAACAATATTTTAGCTTCTAATCAAACATAATACCCGATACATCAACTTTGTTATTGAAGAATATCATCTTTGTAAACAATGAAACCTACACCAAACAGATAACAATGACCTTGCATTAGGTGGTGACCTTTCCAAGTGGCTGTTTGTCCTTAGACCTTGCATTAGGTGGTGACCTGCCTAAAGAAAGAATTGTAGAAGTATAGATTTCCCATGTCTACTTTGCACCGTTTTATTAATATTTCATGATATCTACAAGTAGCAGTTTAGGCCCATATACTTATGAACTATCTAAAATGCCTTTCAACGAAGAGGGTAAAAACCTACATCGATCTACTGTAAGAATGATAATAACAAAATAGGTACTTTTAGGAGTGATCACCTGCAAGAACTATAGCTAAGTTCGCCTGAGCATCAGCCTCTGAGTTTTGGTCCTGTTGAAACATATACAACAAGATTTTTTTTTACAGAAAAACAACCAGACTGAATACAAACATTTTTGTAACAAAAACTACCAAATAATCATACCCTTAAGACATGAGTTATCTGCAAACTCATCCTTTAATCTCTTCTTCTTCACACCACTTGATTAATTTTTACTCTTGAAATAATCACCACCTGAATATATATAAAAAATGGTTTACTGCTGGTAGATTTAAAATCACTGCAAAGAACTTCTCCAAAACCACTAGTAAAGCTACTTTACTCATTGATGGTTTGGCAGCAATGTCGTCTACATTCTGTATCCTTTTGCTGCAATACTGTTTTTCTTTAGAAAAGCAGAAGTGCTACCTGAAGCCCAAACCTACAATGCAGGTCACAAATTAATAAAAATGATTTCAAATTTCCAAATAAAATATTTCCAAACATCAGCATTTTTTATTTTATAAGAATGTAAAACTGAAAACAAAAAATTAGCCTTCAATAAGTTGATGACACTACCTGTGGGTCAAGGGCAGCAACTGGTGCAGAATCCACAATGCATCCCTTAACCCTCTCAGTTAAAGTATATCTTTAAGGTGATCTATGCAAAAAAGCTATGGCTTTTAAAGAAATATTGAAGTTGTACAAGCAATGAATATGTACATTCCAAACAAAAAAAGCAAGAAGATATAATAGTCTGACATGGAATTAAACTTCTGTTTGGTTACTGCAAATTGCAACTGTTACACTATATGGAGTGTGGGCAATTAAGTTCAAGTACAATGAACGCCTCCAATCTATAATCACCGAGCTCTCTCCAACTAAATCATCCAACTGTCAAAGAAGAACATGAAACGAACATCCCTTGGAATCTGCTAAAATCTAATTAAGGATATATACACACATATATGTATATATATATATATAGTATCACTGATTAGTTTACCTTGGCAACACATGAGCCCTTGAGTAGAAAAGTAAAACTTCATATTGAAAACTTGCACCAGTCTGAGATATATAAGCCCAGCAGCACCACCAAAATAGAGGGAAGAACAGCAGCAGTAACCCCCAAAAAAATGGAAAGAAACATCATCAAACTGATTCATGCAAAGCAAAACACCCCTTTTACCATATACAGCCAAAAATTTTAAATTCTTTAAAATACATCGTAATACCACAAAAGATTGATGAGAGATTTGAAAGTATGCATTACTACAAAAAAGGGCTTTCTTGACATCGTAATAGTATAGAAACACCTAAAAGTGCAGAGCATACCAATGAACCCAGCCTGTAAATGTGGCTGAGAATCGACAGGAGTGTTGTCCCCTTTCTGGTCAGCAGTTCACATAAGTTCTCAGGCCTGTTTTGAAGTTACATCATCATGCACTATGTCTAAAGGTCAAAGTATCTTATATTTGATGAATTGTTGCTGAAATAGAACCATTAATGATCTGGGAAACGAGTCAAACAAATGTTACAAAAAATTATGAGAATCGTGTATAAATTCTGATGGAATTTTAAGGCTTAAATCATCATTTACAAGTACCAATTCTGGAACCTTAGAACCACTTGGGCTAGTCAAACAAGGATCTACATTACCTGATCCTGATTAAATAAATGATTTATCATTTCCATTATGAAAATACAATGATAAAGTATGATAAAGAGACCATGGATGACATATAACTATTTCAGGTACTTTGATGTGATACTTGCAAGTGAAAACTTCTGTTTATCGCATTCCTTAATACCCAAACTTCTGTTTATAAAGGGTATTTTAGATAGTTGCCCAATAGTTAAAACACTTTCCTTAACATACTTCCCATGTCAAATGTTGAGATTTTGATTGGACGATGAAAGTATGAACTTTTATCAAACTAGATTTTAGAAAGATAATTCATCACCTTGGACTTTGAAAGTAAGGTTGTTATTTCCTCCAATGAATTTGGCCCGAGAGCAATAGGTGACCAACCTAAAAGAATCAAACATAGAAAAGATTATAAACCCAGCAGGTAGAACACACTGCAATAAATAGAAAACCAAACCAATATGAGAGCAAATGGTGCTTGATTAAGAGGTGGCACCTGCTATTCAATAAAAATCCAAACCGATAACATGACCATCTTAAGCCTAGAATAATGGATTCGGTTAGACTATATCAGTCTTCCAGTCGGTTTTCACATCATTCCCAAACCAGGCTGAACAGAGACTAAAAATCCAAACCGATAACAGGACCATCTTAAGTAAAAGGGTCACATGCTATTCAATAATTCCCTTCTTTTCCTCTCATGACATGCTTTATTCTCAGCCCTGCTGCATGAATTATCATGTCCCGTGTTATGTGATCAAACAAAATGAAGCAACTATAGCAACAATGGATTACAAGAACTAAGACATAATCACACCTTTACTCTCTCCATATCAACTAAGTGGGACAGATTTAGATGAGGCAGTTCCGGCCATGTTTGCCTTTCATCCCGAAGCTTCTCTAATATTTACTGGTCCCTTATATCCACCTGTTAAGATAAGACACATGTTATTCCATTCAATTATATATGTGCAAGTGTAACCAAACAGTGATCAGTCTGGAAAATTAATATTCTAATTTCACATCAGACATACAAATTGAATGCTCATGTTAAAAAAGGACAATTTTCAGCTTCAATAGTCAATACATGTGGTCTAACTATTCATAAATACAAAGCTTGTTCAATGTTTGTATAGTTATATCAAATGAATACTAAAAAATAGAAACACAACTGTTAATCCCAAACAAAACCATGCGATTTCACAAGTAAAAAATCCAATTATGTTGTTGCAGGACTTGGGGCTTCTACATCTGGATAAGAAATTGCAAAGAAATCCCAAATGTTGCAGGAATCGTGGCTTCTAGATGCGGCCTCTAATTAAAAAGCAGATTCATCGATGACAATCATAAATAATTAGATCGCAACCACAATAAACTTGAGGATTAACGATAAAATCTAAAATTAGGGTTTGTTTAGTACCTAAATCGATGGATTGATTGATAAAGATGAATTGGAAATTTTGCTAATAAGTGGCCCTCAAGAGTCAAGACCACTCAAACATTTGCAGTAATCTAAAGGCAAAGCTATATAACCAACAAATGAATTTCACTTACACAGGATACGAATTCGAGTGACCCACAAACCGCAATTGCGGTGCTCGGAAGAACCATCGCAATTGAATCATCACCCGCAATTTTTGAGCTGGAATCGTTAGAATCGTCGATTAGTGGCTCAGCTAAGTCTTCGAGGCATTTGTTGTCCCAGAATCAAGATAAATTAGGGTTCGAAGGTTAGGAGATTAGGGCACGGAAGAATAGAAGGAGCGGTAGGTGAAATACTGAATTGAGTGATGGAGATTAGGGCACGGTATTATTTTTTTGTGACTGCATCGGCAAGATAGAGATGGAGGCGGGATGAGCGGTGGAGGGGATCCAGAGATGAAGATTAGGGGGAGATGGAAGCGGAGGTGTGTGCATCTGTAGTGGTGAGAGTGGGGAAGTGTTTTGGGGAAAAAATTTGGCGGAAGTCTGAAAATTGAAAATTAGGGTAAAAAAATTTGGGAGAATTTTTTGGTGGGAAGAAGTTAAAAAACGACAGGGTTTTCTTGACGCGCAATTCTCAAGTGTCTTCCGTGTTTTTTTTATTTTTGAATTATGACAGAAATTTATGACGCTAAAATATGCGCGTCATTTAACCTTAGGATTTTTCAATTCTTGACAGTTTTTTTATGACACGCGTTTTTGCGCGTCAAGAAAAACCGAGTGTCATCGTTCGAGTGTCAAGGAAGGCCCTTTTTCTAGTAGTGATTATTATTTCAACATTCCTTAGAAATTCTTTAAGGAAAAGTAAATGTCTCAAATTCCATTGATTAAATGAATTAATTCAAATTTAATTTTGTTCATAACCCAACTAAACATAACTTTAAAAAAGAAAACTTTACAATTCCAATTCGATTATATTCCACGAACGAAACGTCACCTAAAACTTTAGAATGTAGAAATCATTACCTTTATTATTCATAGAATGTATAATAAAGAAAATTACATGGCTATACAATTAGGAAAAGGAAATATACAATACAGCAAATTACATGGCTATATAATTACGGAAGGTTATACAAATACACAAGGTTACATCAAATTACATGGCTATACAATTAAAGAAGGTTACAACAAAGCAAATTAATATAAAATAAGAATTAGAATTTCAAATGGGGTTTTGACTTTCTTCTTACACATCCTTAATAGCATTAAAGTAAAGGTATGAGGTATACATATGTGATGTGGTGTTGGTGTGGTGGTTACGTCAGCAATGATTAGACTTCTTTGTGTGGTTTTAGTAGGAGGGGTATGGTAGTGTGGTTATGTTATGTGGTGTGGTGTAATTTTTTAGTAGTTTATACAAATAAATCATGTGGAAAGTTGTGATTGGAGAGCTCTACCACCATCCTCATCTTCACGAGCGTGGAACTCTTCACGCACAAGGATTGCGCCGGCGAATCACGGGGGAGAGGGATGAGTTTGGCGGCGTGATGGTGGTGCCACATAGGCGATAGCGCCGTGAAGAGGTATGTATACCGGATGCACTAATATACATAAGGACAATTGTATTTTGATCCTTCACATATACATATATATATACATATATATATGGGAAAGTTATTGTACAAAGGACGATTTCCGTGTGAAGCGTGCAAAGACATCTTAGCCGCCGCGTTCGATAGATCTGACGGATAGGACTAAGCACAAGCCATGATAATAAAAGGATCTGAGTGTTTTTTTTTCTTTCTAAAAAGGTATATTTGTATTTAAAAAAAAAGAAATGACGCATAAAAATAATGCATCACACAAGTACCATGAAAAAATTCCCCTATATCACGCAACAAATGCAAACAAAAAAAACGCAACCACAAAAAAATGTCACGCAACTCTCTAAAGAGATAACCAAATCACGCACACACAGAAGAAAAACGCATCAATTTTAAAGGAGAGAAAAAACACACACATCACAAAAAAATGACGCAACTATCTAAAAATCAAGGATACCTAAACCCAGTACCTCAAACCACACAAAAAAAAAAAAATCATGCAACTAACTAAAAATCAAAGTAAAAACTAAAAACCAGTTCCCAAATCACGCACACACAACAAAAAATCACGCAACTATCTAAAAAATCGAAGCAAAAACTAAAACCAGTTCCCAAAAATCACGCACATAACAAAATTCACGCAACTATCTAATAAATACTTCTCTAAGGGCTTCTTTTTTACATATATCGAGGAAAACCTATAAAAAGACCCTGTTCCCAAATCACGCACACATAACTAAAAATCACGCAACTATCTAAAAAAATACTTCTCTAAGGGCTTCTTTTATACAAATTTAGACATTAGTCAGGGCATAGTTGATGTAACAAAATAACGCAACAAGACAAATATAATTACGCATGATGTTCCTAAAAATCGCTCATTACAAAAACAGAATAACGCAACAACAAACTTCTAAATTTTCGCTTCATTTGATATAATAACTTTTTCTTTACAATATAGAGGGGACAAAATCTTCACAAAAATTACAACAAAAAAGAGAAATCCAAAAGATAAAAAAAAAACAGAGATAAAAATGCCTAGAGCTCCTTCAACTCTTCCAAGAAGGCAACTTTGTCCCTTGACTTCTTAATGGCGCTATCCATAACGCCACGCAGACCATGATGGATCTGCTCCTTCAAAGCAAGTTGCTGAGTCATAAACTCAACAGCAGCTTATTGCATTGGGGACGGTGGAAGATCCATAACCTCCTACAGCATTCGGGCGTGCGCCTGAATGCCGTTGGTTGTAAGACCCGTCATCATGCCAAAATTATTACGCATGATGTGGTCATACTTGGCTTCCAGCCAATGGTTTTCTGCAATAAGGATGATCAAGTCATTGGATGAAGAAGGCTTGGAAGAAGAAGAAGACACCATTGTTTTATGAAAGATTTGGGAGATGATCGGTTAGAAGAAGATAGGTGAGTAGGAAGGGTTTATGGGTTTTTTGCGTGTAAAATTGTATGGTCACACCAAAAAGCCGATATATACTATAAGAGCTAAAATTGGAGGCAAACGAAACGCATCGTAAATAAAAAAATAAAACAAAAACAAAATTAAAAAAATACACACAGTTAAAAATGAATGAAAATGTGTAAGAATATTTACTTTCACGATAATTAACATGCATAGTAACAATAATTACACCCCCATTCACATCCTTCTCCCAAAAAACGTAACCACTACACACGGTTTCCAATTAACGCATTTAATACCTCACTAGACACTCATCAAAATCTCTATAAAACTAGACACTCAATTACACTGAAAAATCACCCTGCAACGGCATCTACCTAAAAAAAACTTCAAATCACCTCTCACATCAAACAACCCACACAACAAAAATGTCTTCGTCTTCTTCCAATGCACCAGAAGCCAACAATGACGCACTCAAGGAAAAACTAACCAGGAAAATTGTGCTTGAGTTAAACAAAGAAGTCCTAATGATGGACGTCTTGAAGCAAACGTTCGAGAGCCTAACTGATACGATGGTAGCAAGAGATGAAAATCAAAAACTGATGGCTTTGCCAAAAAAAAATCCGTTCGAGACCTTGTTGAAGTGTTCATGATAGACACGGACAAAACAGATCTGGAACAAATCAAAGAGATTGCAAACATCCTGAAGAAAATGAAAGCATCTGTGGAATTGAAGATGCCTTTTTTAGAAGCCTATCAGTAAAATAAGAATAATGTTATAATTTTATGTTTTTGATGTTTATGTGTTATTAATAATGTGAATATTTTTAATTTATTCAATTTTTCCTTATAATTTATCCTTTAAAATACAGTTTATTAGACAAAAACACTAACACTTAAGAAAATGTTTATAACAAACACATTAATAAATTATAAAATTACGCATCATGAAATGTTTATAAAACACGCATCAGTAATTATAAAAATACGCATAATGAAATATTCGTAGAAAAGTAAAATAAATGTAAAAATAACGCACACTAATAAGTGAAAAGATCACGCATGATGAACTGTTTATAATCACGCATCAAATAAATTGTTAGATATCCTTTAATATTACATACGAATGAAACTAAAATAACCCATTCAATATAACATAAAAAAGCTACACTTAAAATCAGAAAAATGTAAATAACATATAATAACGCAAGTATTAAATAAAAAATAACGCATGCTGAAAGAAGAATAAAAGATACAATTAATTGATGTGTAGCAGCTCCATTTACCGGACTGTTTCAGGACATGCAGACTAGGTGCGCACGACAACAAGCCCGTAGACGCACCATGCGCACAGGTGCCAGTCTCGCCCGCAGGTCACGTAGACCCTGCATTCCGTATATGCAACTCGTGCGCAAGTCACTGAGACCCGCGCACCGCACTGGTTCCCGTGCACCATCAAGTAGGCGTGCAAGATTCTGCGCCGACCAGCAAGTGCAAAGTGCACCATCAAAGCGCCACATTGCGCCCATCACCCACGCCACGCGCGCCCGTGTGTAAGTTGGGGTGTTGCGCACCCCCTGGGGTCCAAGGAATGTCTCCTACTTTAGGAAACAATCTTGGATAAAGTCCCCTACTTAAATACCACTTCAAGTTTCATTCCCCAACCAATGTGGGATGAGTTCCACTCTATACTTAACCATTTTCTCTTAATTTTTGCAGCTTTCACATATTTGAAACCTTAACTTGGAGCATCGATATCTCATTCATCCGAGCTCTGTTTTAGACGCGGTTTGGTGCATTGGAAAACCCTCACAATGCACTACATAAACCCAGAATTTACAGCTACATTAACCTTAGTTATACATAGTTTATTTTTGTCCGAAGTTTGTGAAAAACTCATTTTCATACTTACCAAAAAAACCCATTTTCACTAGTTTTCTCCCAAAATTCCAACAATCCCCCACATGAATGTGTATCAATCTATACATTCAAGTATCAAAGGCAATTTTGACAGTCGGGTGTTGTAGGATAGGTAGGTGTCCCTTTGTACCCTCATTTGTGAAGTATACTTAGTTTATTGGTGTTTGGTAGACGCGATGTCTTTAAACCAACAACTGTTTGTGTAAACGTTATTACACTGTTGTGTCCCGTGAGGGGCTCTTTAACAATGTTGGCACAATTTGATTTAAACAAGATAAATAAGTTGTGGAATGTAAATCAAATTGGAAGATATCAATTCATAAAAAGGGTTTTTCTGTATATCTCAAATGTAAATAATGGTTTACACGAGTTTATACTATAAAAAATGTATCAACAGAAATAACTTTTCTATGGGAGTAAGTTGTAACTGCTTTGAGAAGATATTGAAATGTATGCTCGTTGTCTTGCTTTCTTTGGTGAAGTCTGCTTGCTATTTATAGGCTATAGTGGCAAGTTGTAAGTGGATAAGGTGGTTGAGGACGGTTGAATTTGGAGTGTGTCAGAGTATATAGAAATAAATTGAGGATATTCAATTTATCTCTTTTCAACTGTCTTCAACTACTTTCGTGTTAAATGCCAAGTTAGTATTCACTTTACTTGTTCTTCACACAAAGGCAGAATTGTTCTTCTCTTAATCTTTATCTTCTGATAGTCCAGAACTCCTTCAGGACTCTTCTTTGATGACTATTAATGCTTCCCATTTTAAGCCTTCTACAGAAATGAGGATTTCTTTAGAATTTGGTCTGTACAGAACTACTTCGGAAATTCCAGAGTAGTTCTGTATGAATACATAAATATGTATTTCGTACAGATTTTCATATCTTTTTTCTTTTGAGAATATATCTTGTCTTTTCTTCTAATACTTGACTGTTTTCCGTTACATTTACATTGTTTTCTAACATACACTTCAGAGGTTACTTTCCCTGGTCTGGTCAATTCTCATTATTGTGTCCAATCATGGTCCTGGGACACGTGTCTAGCTGCTAGAGCTCTAGGATTTGCGCCCCCACAAATCCATTCGAAGTGACCACACTTCTTACTCACATAGGTGATTTCCATAATCATAAAAAGCATTGGTATAACGCGATTTACACAAAATCGTTTACCATCGTATGCTTAACCTCACACATTTCACTAATTGGTGATAGGAATGAACTAGGAAGTATATAACTCCCTTTTAAGATTTCGGGGTACTCCCTTACAGTGACCTTAGTCAATACAATTAGGTTGTCCTATTGAACCTAGAGCATGTGATCTCTAATGTCATAGATTTGTGTTTTCTTTTCATCAACTTTACCTAGTGGGCTTTAGTCTCATTCCTCTAAACTACTTCAAAAGTAACTATTTGCTTAAGCCTTTTGTAAGCATATCCGCAGTGTTATCATTTGACTTTACATAGTCAATCGAGATAACTCTCATTGAGCATAGTTGTCGTACAATATTGTGTCTACAGTGAAATTTTCCTTGATTTGCCATTGTACATCACGGATAGGGAGTGCCCAATCACATATTGACTGTCATAATGTATGCAAATAGCCATCATTGGCTTAGGCCACCTTGGAATATCCTCCATAAATTGACGTAGCCATTCCGCCTCTTCACTAAATTTATCTAAGGCGAAAAACTCAAATTCCATTATGGATCTAGCTATAACCGTTTGCTTGCACAATTTCCATGCAATAGCCGCACTGCCAAGTGTAGACACAAATTTACTTGTTGATTTGAAATCATTTATATCTGATATCCAATTTGCATCACAGTATCCTTCGATAGCTTCGGGAACTCGGGTATAGTGTAGTCCATAGTATCGCGTGTATCTCAAGTACCTTAGTAGACGATTCATACCTCTCCAATGCCCCGCGCTTGGATTACTCATATACCTGCTTAGTTTTCTCACAAAGCCAACTCTGGTCTAGTATATCTCATTAGATACGACTACCAATAACCCTTAAGTACTCTAACTGAGCAACCCCTTGGCCTCTATCCTTTGCTAAATGACGGGTGGTATCAACTGTAGTTGGAGACGCATTCTTATCTGCTGCATTGAACTTCTAAAGGATCTTGTTCACATAGTGATATTGAATCAACACAAGTCCATTTGGGGTTCTTGTGATCTTGATACCAAGAATCACATCCGCGAGCCCCATGTCTATCATGTCAAATCTTTCTTTCAACATGTCTTTTGTGGCCTTGATCATCTTATCGTCACTCCTAACGATAAGCATGTCATCCACTTAAAGACATAATATTACATAGCCTCCAGGCATGTCTTTCGTATAGACACACTGTCGCATTTATTTATTGAGAATCCATTGTCAATCATGACAATCAAACTTCTGGTGCCATTACTTTGGAGCTTGCTTTAATCCATACAAATGCTTGACTAGTCTACACACCTTGCCCTCTTGGTTAGGAGTGGAAAAACCCTCGGGTTGTTCCATGTAGATTTTTTTTTTATCTAACCACCAATTAGAAATGCAATCTTAACATCCACTTGGTGAGCCTCCAAATTTCGTAAAGCCGCTATTGCAAACACCAAACTTATACAGGTTATGAGCGTCATAGGTGAATAAGTATCAAAGTAATCAAGACCCTCCTTTTGCATTTATCCTTTGATCACTAGCCTCGCCTTATACTTATCAATGGTCCCATCAGTTTTCATCTTCTTCTTGAATATCCACCGATATCTAAGTGGTTTACAACCATCAGGAAGATCGACAAGCTCCCAAGTATGATTCTATAAAATAGAATCAATTTCATTCTTGATGGTTTCTTTCCATTAAGGCGCATCATAGGAGGTTACCGCCTCGCGGAGTATTAAGCTAATCCTCTACCATGTAAGCCATAAAATCTGGACCAAAGGATTTTTTAAACCTTTGTTGCTTACTCCATCTAAGCTCACCCTATTTAGGCTCTGGTGGTTCATGCATCTCTTCATGAACCTTGTCATCAACAATAGGTGTTGAGGAACTCACGCGTCCGAGTGTTGTGTTTAGAGATATTGCATTGTCCATTTCTATTATAAGTTTGGCAAGTTAGATGGTGTTCTTTGGAACATATTATTGATTCTCAATGGTGTGTCTGTACCTAAGGCTCAGTTTTAGATAGCCCTACGAGTTGAATCAAGTGGTGATTCTATAACTCGATCATCAGTTACCTATCCGTTCGATTTATTTTCCGATCCTACCTATTAGCGTTACCAGATTTACATCAGTATGTTTTGTTGACTTTTTCTCATGTCGGTGATGATGATGGGTTGATGTCACACCCCAACCGATGACAGAAACGTCGGGGCATTATTAGATTGCCCAACGGCTCATGAAAACTAATTAAGTGACAATAATTTAAAGAAGCTGAATTTTATTGATAACATGGAAATAGTACAATACATGAAACAAATAAATAACAAGTACAATTGTTCATTTAACTAGGTCCAAGAGTCCTATGTGATAGCATCTTGAAACATCAACACACTAATATTCAACATGTATAAAATAGAGGTCAACAATAATGTTGGTGAGTAATCCCAAGCTTGATACATAGAATACAAGTGAAAAAATGCATTGTGTGTCATATGTAAGGATACGTGAAACATATGCAATAATGTTAATGTTTATGCACTTAAAAAAATTGATAACTTGATAACTAATAATAACATTGACATCAAATTGACAATAAACTAAACATCACATAACACATAGTCTACACATAGAGCGCATACGCATTTGAACTTGAAATGTAATTATAAACACATTTAATGTAGGATACACGTTGCACCCTAAAGTGAAAAAAAGAGAAAGAGGCAATGATTGCTTACCTGAATAGCGATTGAAGACGCGAAAAGCTAGAAGTGGAAGGTATTGGAAATGAAACCCGAGAAAGTCACCCTAAACATGATAGATTTAATGAAAATAGGTTTATTGGCTATGTCCTTATGCATTTGGGAATGCATATCAGCATTATTAATTGAGATATGAAAATTTAGCTTTTGAAAGTAACAATACCTTATATGTTACTAGACATGCTTTGGCCTAATAGGTTATGACACACTCATTAGGGCGTCCTAGGTAAGCATCCAGGGCCGACTATGGGATTTATGCGAACTCTTATCCTTTGATAGAGACCGCGACTACCGCTTTTTACCCTTCTAGTTACTACATGTCATTCACGTCTCAAGCATTATCACTAAATTATGTTTGTTATACAAAAGGTTTGGTTCTAAGGCATTTGGAACCTAAAATGGTATTTATGTTTAAAACTTAATATTCGAGGACCTAATATGCAAATATGTAGAAAAACTAAAGCTTCTGGGCTAAAAGTGTAAATACCAAAATTAATGTACGATCATTGGCAAGATTCTAAGTTTAGAGACTAAAATGGTAAAACTAATGGAAATTCAACTATTTATAAATCTAATCCCTAAAGTTTACTAAAATGAGAAAAAATGGCCCAAAAGTTCCAATTTTGCATGTGCAATACAATTGAGGGATTTTATTGCACATATCATGTTACCTATAATAAGGGGCCATGTTCCAAATTTGATAATTATTTATCTAATCGAAATACTATGAATTTTTTTCGAAGTTAGTAGCCAAAGATCAATGTTTTTAAGCGTAGTTTGCAAAGATATATTTTTTATGGTTAAAAACCAAGTTTAAGGTTTTGAAAATAGTTTATAATAAAGTTATAATAGATTAGGACTTTTTTAAAGACATGGATTAATTGTTTAAATGCAAATTGGTAGTTAACATCCCTAAATCAATGACTTTAAAAGTTGACTTTTGATTAATACATCAAGAACAGAGAGGAGAAGAGGTGCTATGATATACTTTGTATGCTAAAGTAGATGGCATAAAGAATTACCCAAAAAGATTACTAGAAGGCTTCAAAATCGAAAAGTCAAACTTGCAACAGTTGACTTTTGAAATTCCAAAGGAATGCTCCAATCTCGAAGTTGAAAGATCCAAACTAACGAGCAATCATCAAGGAGTCAGCATGGGTCATATTTATAGTGGTAAGTGTTGTCTGGAGAAGAACTTTGGGGTTTTGCTCAATTTTAGAAATGGGTCAAAATCGGAAGATATTTGATGCATAATTGGAGATCAATAATCCAAAATGGATGGAAAAGAAACTTGGAAAGCACTCTTAGCATTTTTAGGATCGAATTACAGGAGAAAATTGCATGAGAAACGGACCAAAACGGAGAACTAAGCCCAAAAGCAGCCCTAAAACACATCAGGTCACGACCAGGCCTGATGGACCTGGTTCGCGGACTACAAACATGTTCAAGGGACCCCCTCGCGTTCCGCGAGGGGTGGTGGCCAGGAAATAGTTATTTTTTTTATTTCTTTTGCTTCCTTCGTTCCCGTTTCAGCCCGACAGCTTCTAAAATTTTGCAATATAAACTTATAAAATCATTATGGAACATAAAAATGTGACTTTTGAAATTCGCGATATTGCCGGTTATTACCGAAATCGCGTGAAAAATAGTAAATTCGTTTATTCGCATTTTTAACCCACTAATTAATCCAAAAACGTGTCATTTAATTATTTTGTTTTGAAAAATGATTATGAAATATCTAAAATAATATTTCTCATCAAAATTCCACAAAGTTTGATAAATTTACATAAATGTCATAAACTTTCATGATTTAGAGTTTTAACCCAAAACACTTTGCAAAACCATATTTTGAACAGAAATTGAATTTAAGCCGTTTGAATATCAAATTATGATTTATTTTGGAATCCAAGACTGATTCAAATTTGAAAAACGGTTTGGGTTTTCCGGTTTTGGAAAACAAGTGGATGTTACAGCTGAGTTCTAATTTTGTTCATTTGAAATGGACAGCGAAAATTCGGGAGTCGAGAGTCAAGTTTGTGCTAGGATTCAACTAATTTGTGATGGTTCGGAGGTGGTGTGTTGGATGCTTTTGAGAATGGATGAGCGAAGGTGGAGTTAGTTAGTGGTGCTAGGGAATTAGAAAATAGGAAATGAGGGCAACCGACTAAGGCTCAGGAGAAACCTCGATCTGTTAAACCCGTGCTAACTAAACCTCTACCTGCGAAGAAGATCAAGGAAGAGGATGAGGATGTATGTGTTATTTGCCTTGATGGTGGAAGTCTTGTGCTTTGCGATCACCGGTATGTGTCGATTCCACAATTGATTTGGGCATAATTGATGTTTTATGCTGCTGTGACTGATTCGCGAGTATTAAAAATATTTGAATTGCATGTGATCATTAGTTTCATTTAAGGAAGTGAATTCTATCGTTGATTGAGGATATCAAGTTTTTGTTTAGCTATTTGCTTTGTAAATTGGTGAATCATTGAATCATGGATCATGTTTTTGGGATTCTTATTTGGTGTAGGAGTTGTAGGCATACCATCCATTAGGGTTGTTAGGAAGTTTTTAAGTTTTTTTTATTATTTTATAGATTTTTATTAAATAAAAAGGTAGCCGTATAATGGTCATTTAAAAAAATAGAAATTTTAATGGACATTCGGCTTAGGGATCATAGATGA
>JBCNJP010010447.1:0-22238 GCA_039602395.1 Deinandra increscens subsp. villosa
ATATATAGGGTGTATATATAACAAATAAAATTTAAAAGAAATAGTGGAGTTTTAATTTTTCATAGTATGGCCACACAAGTTTAATATGTTAATACTTTATTTTTTTTTTGGAATAGTAAACTTTAGGTTTTCATAGTTTGTCCATATGTTTTATACTTTTACGTTTTCTACCCTCTAACTTTTAAAAAAAAAATTGTTGTAAGTTTTGTGGTCTTCTATTTTACCCACGAAACTTTTAAATTTTCTACTTTCGTTTTTAGTATACTTTTACAGTTTTATACTTTTCACCACGAGACTTTTAGACTTTTACGTTTTATACCACTTAACTTTCGTCTTTTATTTAACTACTTTTATTTTTTTAATATACTTTTAGAGTTTTTGACTTTGACGACGACTTTTATAGATTTATACTTCGACGACACAACTTTTAGACTTTGACTTTTTATTCCCCTAAAATTTCCTACTTTGATTTTTTTAGTATATTTTTTTTATAGTTTTATACTTAGACGACACAACTTTTATACTTTTAACGTTTTATTCCCCTAAAATTTCCTAATTTCATTTTTAGTATACTTTTTATAGTTTTATACCTTCACCACGAAACTTTTAGACTTTTAGGTTTTATACCCCTTAACTTTTCTACTTTCGTTTTTTAGTATACTTTTAAAGTTTTCGACTTTGGTTAATACTTTTTTATAGTTTTATACTTTCACCACATTAAAA
The DNA here is from genome assembly GCA_039602395.1 of Deinandra increscens subsp. villosa. NCBI lineage: Eukaryota > Viridiplantae > Streptophyta > Magnoliopsida > Asterales > Asteraceae > Deinandra > Deinandra increscens. The sequence continues at coordinate 724 of JBCNJP010010447.1, forward strand.
TGTTTTTTACTTGAACTGACGGGTAAATGGGTGGCCCGTCGCGAAGCGCGGGTGGGTCACAAGATCAAATAAAACTGAACGATACTGTTATTGCAGGCACGCCGCAACACGTGCACTAGTCTACAACTTGTCAGTGATATATGTTTAGGTCATAATAGTATATCAAATTCCTTAGCCACTCATAGCTAATGTTACAAACTCAGTGGCGCAGCTTCTATGGGGCGGGAGGGGCGTCCGACCCTCCGAATTTTTTTTCGCGATGTAGGGGGTATATAATTTTCGTGTAGAAATTTTGATATACTCCAGTTTCGACCCCCCATTTAGCCAAAAAAATAGCGTTAGGAAAAAAAAATTAGATCTCGACCCTCCACTTTATATTTTCAAGCTTTGCCACTGTACAAACTCATATTTCATTATTGATTTCGTGATGCATTTTTTACTTATTTGAATCCTATGAGATACCCACTCCTTCAAGTTTACTGATACAGTTATTGAGGAGTGATTTTTCATGTTTGTCATCCAAAGAGCATTAATACAACCTTCTACAACCAAAGGATATTCAGTGTAGGTCAAACATTATCCATGTTTTTCTCAAATACTTAAATACTATCCTTATGGGCTATCAAGGTGTGTGTACTTTGTTGTTAATAAACCTAACATAAGCTATATCAGGCTTTTTGCCAATCATGATATACGATTTGTCCGATATATATATATATATATATATATATATAAAATAAAAGATCCGTGTAGACCCCTTATTTTTTGTAGACCCCGTAGACCCCTTATAAAACTCAATAAAACTCATTAAAACTCACTAAAAATAAAACTCAGTTTTGTTAATTTAGTTTTTTTTTATTTGCGATAAGCTTTTAAAAACAAAAAAAGACAATTAAAAAAAAGAAAAACGAAAAACATTAAAATTGAACATTTTAAGACAATGAGTTTTAAAAATCAATGAGTTTAAAACTCAATAAACTCAATAAAACTCAGTGTTGCGTTTAAAACTCATTATTTTAAAACTCATTATCTTAAAATGTTCGATTTTTAATGTTTTTTGTTTTTTTTTTTAATTTATTTATTTATTTTTTTGGTTCTTAAAAGCTTATCGTAATAAAAAAAATCAAATTTACAACACTGAGTTTTATTTTTATTGAGTTTTATAGGGGTCTACGGGTCTACAAAATTTAAGGGTCTTACACAGAACCCTTCCCTATATATATATATATATAGTGAGAGGTTCATTGTAGACCCCTTAAAAAGTGTAGACCCCATAGACCCCTCTAATTACCATTAGATCATCTAATTTTAAGGGTTGAGATTGATTTGATGAAGTTAATGAGGTTGTACAAAAAATCACGCGGAGGGGTAGGGATGTCTTTTTCTCATTTTACGTTTAAATTACAAATCATGTCATCCACTTCTTTGACGATTTCCATCTCCATTACGTCAGCATGATCAAAGAGAGAGAAAGAAATTTACTTTTTCAAAAAAGTATGAACCATAGATTTTGATTGATCCTAACTCTTTCAAACTTGAATGAAACACGAAATTGACGATAGTGTTGGAACTTAAAATCTATGTGACTGACGCCATCAAATCTGTTTACCGAAGCTTTGACTGAAGAATCCATGTGAATCGATTTAGAGACTGAGTTGTGATGCTCGAGGCTTGCGAGATTGGACCGAAGACCGTTTTCTGGAAAAGTCAACCGTTCGGGTCAACGGTCAACGTAAAAGTCAACGGAAGATCGGTTCGAGCGAGTCAAGCTTCGGATTAATTTTTTATCAGCTTTGATTTAGTTACCAGTTTATGTTTATTTACTTTACTTGTAATTTCATTTATTCAGTTATGTTTTTCTGTCGTTAGTCACCCTCACTATATATAGTGAGGGTGCCCATTACAAGTAAAGGGGTCTCCGAATGTGGAGATGATGATTTTTCTTGTAGAGTGTGAGATTTCCATTCTAGAGAGAGAGTGAGTCATGGATTTTCTAGAGAGAGATTGTGTGTTCTTCATGATTTCTTGTAACTAATCATTCAGTTATATGAAATCATTCGATTTGTTCATCTTTCTTCTTATGTTGATTATTCATGATTCATCATCATCATCTTCTTCATTTGTTTTGAGTTTTCGAATTCGAACCATGTTCTTGCTCAAGATCGAGATTCTCGTAGTGAAAATCGGTCCTAACAAATGGTATCAGAGCGGGTACCGATCAGATTCATCTCACCGTGAATCTGGTCACTCGAATCTGTGATTTTGAGCTTGAATGGTGAAGATGAGAAAACTTAGTTTTTAGAGACTTTTTTCTATTTTTTCTTCATTTCTGGATGGATTCTGATGATATGGATGATGGATTCATGTTTGGGAGTTCATTTAGATGTGATTCTATCTTCTACTTGTTCAAATCTGTTGGAAAATTGAAGATCCGAGCTCATTTTTTCGTAACTTTGGGGTTTTTCCCGTATTTGGGGTTTTTGAAGATTTTGGAGCTTGATTCTTCATTTTCTGGGCTTTTCTTCATGGATTTGGATGATATGAGGTATGATTCTCAGTGGAAAACGCGTTCCGGATCCATTGGAAGCATCCATTTCGTCTGATTCTCAACGGTTTGAGCGGATCTGGAAAAACACACACTGACGGTGTAAGTGTGTGTTCTTCGTGTTCTTGAAGATTTGCAGATTTTGAAGGTTGAATCGATTGGTTTTTGCTGCTGTTTTGGATGTGTGAGTGGCCATAACATGTTCTACAACAGATTTGTGACAAGAATCGTTCGTTTCCATTCATTCTCGAGACTGATTCAAGGATCGAAGAGGTATGTTCATCACGGTGTTCATCATTTTTTTCCAGAAAGTTCATCAGATCTTGAAGATTTGCAGATGCTCTTAGCGAACTTCCTCGGTTCTTAGCGAACTTGACGTCGTTAGCGGACTTCTTCATGCTTTAGCGAACTTCTCAGTTTTTAGCGGACTTGAAGCTTACCTTAGCGGACTTGGTCCTTAGCGAACTTCTCTGTATGCTTTAGCGGACTTCTGGAAAGCTTAGCGTACTTGTTTCGTTAGCGAACTTGTCAACTGGGTTTTTATTCGAGTTCGTTTCAGAGATTTTTGTTCGTCCAGGTTTGTAGAGAATTGGATTACGAGTTCGTGGGTATAAAAATCGCTGAATTTGGTTGAGTATTATGCGAGATATGGGCCAAATACGTTTTTCCGGTGGTTCAGTCCGACGGAATTAGGGTTTCCGTGACTGGTACGCTCTCTTGAAAGAGATGATGACGTGGCGTGACTCTATTGGTCTGCGAATGTTTCTCTCTTCTCCTGATGTCGGGCCGAGACAAGCAACCAAACATTCCTTTCTTGTTGTCGTGTTTCTATTGGTGGAGAATAAGGAGTGGGACCCAGCCAGCTGTTGAATGCGTTGCAGCCCTAATCGCTGGCTCTTGCTGGTTGGTTGAAGTTATTCACGCGGGACACAACTGGAAAGAAAAGCGCGTGGGAGCAGCTGTGCATGAGATAGCCGTTGGAGGCTGGTCATTCCCTTTCGCTGTCGAATTCTAATTGGACAAGAAAATTTCAGTGGGTCCCGCCTGACCTAAAAGAGACGGTATAGGCTGAATTTCTCGGGGGCTTCAAAGTGAAACCTTCTTGCTGTGTATACGTGATTGGCCCAGAAGGAATATCCGCGGGTCCCACTAGTGACCAAGTATCCGTTGAAAGGCTGTGGTTGGCAGCTTCTGATTGGTGCTGCCCCTCCTCACACGGATCATCATTTGCAAGCCGCTGGATCTGAATTTTTGTGAGCCGTTGGATCAAATTTTGTGTTTCTTTTGTTGCTTTCTGATTGGTTCACGCCTCTAACACAAGGATTGCGATCCAGATCCTTAATCTGCATTATTTATGGCCGTTGGATCCTGTTTATGTGGTGAAATCTGATTGGTCAGATTTTTATCACATGGATCATGGTTTTCTATGGAGATTTAATTAAAACTAGTGGAATTTTTCAGCATATTTCGTCAAACGCGGACGTTTTTCTTATTAGTTTTTCGAGACGAACAAGATAATGCCGTGACGGAATTTCAGAAAATATTTTATTAGTCGCGGATTTATTCTATTTTATTGGGGTTCTCGTTTATTGACGTCGCCGAGCGTTTGCTATCGATCACTGACGGGTTAGCTTTATTATCCGGTTAATTACTCGGTTTTCTCGTTATATCTCACGGTTTATTTTTAGTGGATGCAGCGCTGTCGTCAACTAACCGGATTAACTGGAATCTCAGTTAAATATTGGAATTTATCCGATTAAATCTCTCGGATGACCGTTTCTTGAAGAAATTGAATAGTTTATTTATTTTCGCATCCAACCTCAGTCAGACGGATTATTCACAACTGTCAGCATCCGGCTTCCGGTTTTTCGCAAGATTGTCCGATTTCAAGATTGTTTATCTGGTTTCTCTAGGCAACCGATCGCGACGGTTCGACTCTCCGCATCTCATTTTTACGCTTCCGACTTGATGTTTTTGGAGAGATTTATAGAAATAAGAGGAATTATTATGGATTTGGATTATCGGGTCGATTATTCGGAGTTGGAGCATGTTCGATGTTTTACTGGTTTATCTGATTCAGTCTGTTGCGGTTTGGACTCCGAGATGTAGCATTTTCTCAGTATTGTACCCGACCGTGTGAACCGAGTGAGTCAGAGCACTTGGATCTCAACTGGAGCAACAAGAACAGAAGAAGCTTATTCAGAGGGGGAATCTCTACGACAGATTGTCTCCGGTTTATCACTTTCTCATTGAAGATGTACGGCAGAGCGATTCTTCAGTAGTTTAACAGATTTGAAAGCATCAGTCAAGGGGGAAATTGTTGGAACTTAAAATCTATGTGACTGACGCCATCAAATCTGTTTACCGAAGCTTTGACTGAAGAATCCATGTGAATCGATTTAGAGACTGAGTTGTGATGCTCGAGGCTTGCGAGATTGGACCGAAGACCGTTTTCTGGAAAAGTCAACCGTTCGGGTCAACGGTCAACGTAAAAGTCAACGGAAGATCGGTTCGAGCGAGTCAAGCTTCGGATTAATTTTTTATCAGCTTTGATTTAGTTACCAGTTTATGTTTATTTACTTTACTTGTAATTTCATTTATTCAGTTATGTTTTTCTGTCGTTAGTCACCCTCACTATATATAGTGAGGGTGCCCATTACAAGTAAAGGGGTCTCCGAATGTGGAGATGATGATTTTTCTTGTAGAGTGTGAGATTTCCATTCTAGAGAGAGAGTGAGTCATGGATTTTCTAGAGAGAGATTGTGTGTTCTTCATGATTTCTTGTAACTAATCATTCAGTTATATGAAATCATTCGATTTGTTCATCTTTCTTCTTATGTTGATTATTCATGATTCATCATCATCATCTTCTTCATTTGTTTTGAGTTTTCGAATTCGAACCATGTTCTTGCTCAAGATCGAGATTCTCGTAGTGAAAATCGGTCCTAACAGATAGCATGATAATCGAAATCAAAATCCGATTCAAACGAGATGTATATTGATATGATTTAGTGACATTTTGAAAGATCGAGCATGAACCCGGAATGAACGATTAAGAATCAACGAACTTATGTTATCTAATTTCAATCAAATCGGAATAATAATCAAAACCGATTACGCCAATGCATTCGTGCTTCAAATCTGTGCGGAATGAATCTAAAATCGATTTCTATCTTTGAGTAATAAAAAATTGGCCATTGATAAACTTGAAGAACATCAACGATGTAAGTAAATTTGCTATTAGCTCAAATATGCACCAAATTTGATATATATTGCATCAACTGATTCTGAATCTCATTTAGAAGAAGAATAGATCACCTTTAATGAATAAAATCATATTATAGTGGAACAAACTTGAAGAATAGTAAAAACAGAGGATGTTTCATATGGAAATTTGATCAGAGTTAGTGGTTAATTAACTTTTTAAGTCACCATGTTTTCTATAGACAACATAAGGGAGTGCAGTTGGGTGTTATTTTCATGTATATGGAACTTATAACGAAATATATTTTCATGCAACCAATAGTAAAAAATAAGATAAGGTAATTGGTCGTCTATAACTAACACAATTATTAAACTTAATAGTGAGTTTTAAATTCAAGAGTGAGGTTTATAATTTAAAGTAAGTTTTTAAAGAAAGAAGTGAGTTTAAACTCAATAGTGAATTTTATAATTTACGATGATGTTTAAACGCAACAATGAGTTTTAAACTGAACAACGAGTTTTAAAACACAACAACGAGTTTTATAACTCAAAGTGAGTTTTATAATTTACAGTGAGTTTTATTACTCAAGAGTATGTTTTATAATTTAAAGTGAGTTTTAAACTAAACATTGAGTTTTATAACTCAAAGTGAGTTTAAAAAATCAAGAGTATGTTTTATAATTTACAGTGAATTTCAAACTGAACAGTGAGTATTAAAACTTAACAGTGAGTTTTATAATTTACAGTGAGTTTTATTACTCAGCAAAAGTGAGTTTTATTACTCAAGAGTATGCTTTATAATTTTCAGTGAGTTCTAAAACTTAACAGTGAGTTTTATAATTTACAGTGAGTTTTATTACTCAACATTATGTTTTATAATTTACAGTGAGTTTTATTACTCAATAGTGAGTTTTAAACTGAACAATGAGTTTTATAACTCAAAGTGAGTTTTATAATTTACAGTGAGTTTTAAAACTCAACAATGAGTTTTGTAATGAGTTTTAATACTCAAATAGTAAGTTTTATAAATTTCAGTGAGTTTTATCTTCAACAAATCAATTCAAGCTTTTAAAGCGTGTGTTCTATGGTTTTCAAGAAAGATTAGTATTCATAAACATATTGGCACTCATGATTCAATTTGACTACAACCACATTTAAATCGTCATGGCTGCCTTCCCAAGTAGTGAAACTCCAGCCCCCATAACAAGGCATAAGAATGAAGATTGTATAAAATTATAAAAGCGAAAAATTTCTCCTCCACATGTAGGCTGGGAAAGAATGTTATAGAACATAATATGCCAGCTTCAATTCATGGTATAAGAACTTCAGTACTTACAGGCAACATCTTGATTTAGAATAATAAAGATACAAAACAAGTAATTCTTATGAAAACGCTAATTAGGCCGTTGATGAAGACATTCACTAAAGATGCTAGTGTTCAACATCACCATGTATTAGGAATCAGCAATCAGGATTTTCAACAGCTGTTTCCTCAGCAGTAGCTGAAGCCAACACCATAACAGGTTCAGCAATCCTGCCTTCCCTAAGCTCCTTTCTTGCTTTTCGACGTTCACGTTGTAATCTGAATGATTCTCTCTTTCTTTTTTTTTGTAACTGTTTGGGTTTTCAGGCTGTATTTTCACATGGGTAAACGCTCACCTGTTGTTTTGTATGCATTGACAAATCATGTCAAATCAAAGTGGTTATAAGTTATAACTTGTGAAAATTAACCTTAGCATTTTAGAAATTAGATTTCACCTTCTTCCTGTCGGGTCCAAACTTCTCAAACTTGACCAGTCCGTCAATTAGAGAAAAAAAATGGTGTGATCTTACTAATCCCGACATTCTTTCCTGGATGAACCTGAATACATCGAGATGAAAATCAAAAGCTGTTTTTGAGTAGAAGATCAAAACTCTGAAATTGTGATACAAAAGGTACAGAGATTGGTTTAAGCTAAGTTTAAACTTTAAACCAGCTTGATGAAAAAAAATGATGAATTAAATAAGCACTTCCATTACTGTAGGTACGTACATCAGAAAATATAATTAATTAGTAACCTTTAACTTTAAGTATCAAAGGGATATGCCAACAGCCAACGACTCATATGATCAAAGTTTGTACTTAGTACATGTAGCATGAACTTTATATTTGTGTAAATAAACTCGTGTGCTTTTAAAACTAGTCTTTTGTTGATTTGCTTTAGTGATAAGAAGCCTACTGGGTCAATTTGCATGGGATACTTTTGACTGGGGCGCCAGGAACAGTGTCAACTGTCAAGGTTATTTTTGACGTAATCTCCATTTTCTTAATGTTCCTGGAGTTAAGGTACAGAGATTGGTTTCACCTTCTATTATGTTTGTATAATTCATTCAGAGAAAAAAACTCATTGCAAGTTTAAAAGTCATTACTTTGTAAAACTCAACAAAGCTTAAAACTAATTACAGAATAAAACTCACTGCGTTTGTAAAACTCAGGTGGTTTTAAAGTCACTATGTTTGTATAACTCATTCAGAGAATAAAACTCATTGCAAGTTTAAAACTCATTACTTTGTAAAACTCAACAAAGCTTAAAACTCATTACAAAATAAAAACTCACTGCCTATGTAAAACTCAGTAGGTTTAAAAACTCACTATGTTTGTATAACTCATTCAGATAATAAAACTCTTTAAAGAATATAACTCACTGCCTTTGTAAAACTCAGTAGGTTTAAAACTCACTATGTTTGTATAACTCATTTAGAGAATAAAACTCATTGCAAGTTTAAAACGCATTACTTTGTAAAACTCAACAAAGCTTAAAACTCGTTACAGAATAAAACTCACTACCTTTGTAAAACTCAGTAGGTTTAAAACTCACTATGTTTGTATAACTCATTCAGAGAATAAAACTCATTGCAAGTTTAAAACTCATTACACAAAAAACTCACTGCCTTTGTAAAACTCAGTAGGTTTAAAACTCACTATGTTTGTATAACTCATTCAGAGAATAAAACTCATTGCAAGTTTAAAACTCATTACTTTGTAAAACTTAACAAAGTTTAAAACTCATCGATTATGAACAACTGAAAGTTACATTTAAAAAAAAAAATAGAGGCTCCTCTATGGTGCACAAACTGTGAGTATTTTTCACCATACCCCACCAGATAACTCATTTTCATTTGATTGTTTCCTAACACATAGTTGGCCTATTGAAAAAATAGAATGATATCAGTACAGATTAGAGACATTATCATTTTGATTGTTTCCTAACACATAATTGCAGGAGCCATCATAGCAATATGCATCATAATCATGATTTGAGGCTTGAAAATGATCGACCAATAATCTATCAAGTTCTTTAAATGAAATGTTTCAACTTTCAACTATAGAACATTATCATTTTGGGTCTGGCATTTTACCAAACAGTTGGTAGGCATATAAGGGAAATCGAGAATGCCTAAACCAATAAAGCCAGATTCAGAATTTGAATGCATATCAATTATCAGCAATATGACTAACAAAATTAGAATCACTGAAACACAAGAAACTCACATACAAAATCTGAAAATCCCAATTCACCTTTTGGAACTATGAAACTTAAAATAATAACGTCGCAGAGGTTAAAGAATACCTATTTCACCGGCTATCGAACAAAGCCTAATCGAAAAAAAATAAAGCTCACCCGTTGCGAATTCAAACCATTGATCGACAAGAGAGATTTGCGACGAATATGCTTTTTGCTGAGCTCGTTACGACGGTGGTTTTCCCGTGGCTAATGGATGTACTCGGTGCGACGGTGGTCTTCCGGTGGCTGTTCGGTGTGATCGGTGGTTCTCCGGTTGGATTTTAGGTTTTATTGGTGTGGTATGGTTCTTCGATCATTTGTTTCAAAGTAAACAGGGGATGGAGATTTAACAAAATTTGATGACCATCGTAGCCTTATCTCTAAAAAACGTTGTTTCAAGATCGGATGATTAAAAAGGGGGTCTACGGGGTCTACGATTTTTAAGGGGTCTACAATGAACCATCCCCTATATATATATATATATATATATATATATATATATATATATATATATATATATATAGGGGAAGGTTATTTTGGAAACCCCTTTAAGTGAGAGAAACCAAAGAATGTCCATCATGTGGCTCACAATAAAGCCACATCATCAATTTCTACATTTTTTGTCTTATAGCAAATGAGGGTATAGTAGTCTTTTTATTATTTTTTGTCTTACAACATAAAGATTCTGACATGACATGATCCCTACAATTATTATTCTCTCTCTTACTTTTCGATTCTCTCTCTTACTTTTTTTAATTCTCTCTCTTACATACGTAATTTTTTTGTTTGGTGTAAACATGAAATTGACAAATTATATTTCATTAATTTATAAGGTAACATTACAATCAACACTAAATGTAACAAAAATGTTCCATACGAGCTAAAATTTAAAAAATATAACAACCTAACAAAAAACATATAAAAGCTATTTACGGTTCCATTCTTGGTAATCATTTTCATCTTTGGTGCAAAAATCCATTCACCTACGAAGAAAAATAAATTCATCAGTTCATATATGTAAAATGTTACACATGTTATATTGACGAAAATCAAGAAACAAGTTTATTTAAGCTATGCATATAACAACTTGTAATACATGTAACAACTCTTAACATATGTAAAGTTACAAATATTATATAGCAACATTGAGAAACAAGTTTATTTGAGGCTCAAATTTAAGAGTTTGTAACATATGTAACGTTACATGTGCTATATAGACAAAAATCAGAAAACAAGTTTATTTAAGTTACGCATGTAACAACTTGTAACATATGTAAACGTTACATGAGTTATATACAAAAATCAGAAAACAAGTTTATTTGAGCTACGCATGTAACAACTTGTTTCATATGTACCGTTACACATATTATGTAGACAAAATTAAGAAGCAAGTTTATTTGAGCCTCGAATGTAACATCTTGTAACATATGTAAGTTACATGTTTTATATATACAAAAATTAAGAAAACAAGTGTATTTGAGCTACACGTATAATAGCTCGTAACATATGTAAAGTTACACATGTTATATAGCAAAATCGAGAAACAAGTTTATCATGTAACAACTTGTTTCAGATGTACCGTTACACATATTATATAGACAAAATTAGGAAGCAAGTTTATTTGAGCCTCGAATATAACATCTTGTAACATGTGTAAGTTTCATATTTATATATAAAAAAATCAAGAAAACAACTGTATTTGAGCTACACGTATAATAGCTCGTAACATATGTAAAGTTACACATGTTATATAGCAAAATTGAGAAACAAGTTTATTTGAGGCTCGAATGTAACAGTTTGCAACATATATAACGTTACATGTGTTATATAGACAAAAATCAGAAAACAAATTTATTTGAGCCTCGAATATAACAACTTGTAATATATGTAATGTTACATGTGCTATATATATACAAAAAACAAGAAACAAGTTTATTTGAGCTACGTGTGTAACAACTTGTAACATATGTAACATTACACATGTTATATAGCAAAATCGAGAAGCAAGTTTATTTGAGGCTCGAATGTAACAGTTTGTGACATATGTAACGTTACATGTGTTATATAGATAAAAACCACGAGACAAATTTATTTGAGCTAGGCATGTAACAGCGTATAACATATGTAACAATACATGTGTTATATAGATAAACATCATGAAGTAAGTGTATTTGAGCTAGGCATGTAACAACTTATAACTTATATAATTTTACACATTTAATATAGACAAAAATTAAAAAGCAAGTTAATTTGAGTCACACATGTAACAACTTGTAACATATTAAACGTTATACATGTTATATGGACAAATCAAGAAACAAGTTTATCTGAGCTATACAAAGCAACAATAACAACTTGTAGCATATGTAACGTTATACATATGTGATATCAAACAAGTTATATATGTAACATAAAAAATGAAGACTCGCATTGAATTGAAAATATATAAATACATAGTTTACATATGTAAGATCAAACAAGTTGCATATATAACTATAACATGATTATTTATATAAATATAATATACAACAAAAATTCTAGATATATTTAGACTTCAAACACTACTGTTTCAATATTCAAATATAAATAAAAACAAACTTAAAATATTGATATTCGAAATTTGTAAATAAAATAAATATGTATCTCTTAAAATATAAGTATATTTATAAGTGTAAAATCAATTAAAAAATATATTAGGAAAGGATATAATAGATAGACGCAAAGAAATCAAGATAGCATTAATGTCAAGCTGACATTTTACATTTCTCAATTCAAAATTTTATATTTACCATCAAGATAACATTAACATATTAAAAGAATATCAAATTAATATTTACCATTATCTTTGCTTTTTCCATTTACTGTCTTCTTAACCCACCATCTACACTTTCTTTCACAAGATAATAACTCCAACTCCGGTAGATCTGAGTTTCGATAGTCTTTTCCGTCAAGATCTGGTTTACGAGACAAGATCCACTCCTATTTTATAAAATCTGACAGTCCTTGTCATGCAATCTGGTCGGACGACGGTCACCGTCAACGGTTCAACCACCACCACGACCGTTATCTTCCTCCTCCGGAAACACCCTCCCCCTCCCTTCTTCTTCTTCACGACCGGAAAAAATGTGAAAGTTACATTTATAAAAAGAAACCCTAGCCGCCACCACTGCTAGAAAAACAGTCCCAGATCTGAAAGTTACGACGCGTATCGCTGTTGTGTTGAAGGACGATGTCTAAGATCTGAAACGAGGGGCGGAGCACAGGCAGCGGGGCGGAGCACGATGGCGATTCATATCTTCAGTGTTCTTCATCTTGAATGGTGACAGTTGGATGTGGGTATGGAGGAGGTGAGAAGGTTATGCAGATCTCCCTACTGTATTTGAAATATATGAAAATCCATGAAAATTTTAAAAAGATATCTAGATCTACAAATGTATGGTGGATGTGGTAGATAATGTATAGATATGATGTAGAGAGAGAGTCTGACAATTCTAAAAATAATAAAGTAATAGAATGATAACATTACCATTCTACCCTTCTAATGGGTTAAACAAATAAGTTGGTAAAAAAAATAAAGATATAATGGTAGGAAAAAAGAGAGCCATAGGATGAAGAAGATCAATGGTCCAAAAGGAATTTCCTTGGTTTCTTCCACTTAAAATGGTTTCCATTTTACCCTTTCTCTATATATATACTAGTTTTTGATACCCGTGCCACGCACGGACGGATTTTTAAAAAGATAATAATTATAATAACATACCATACTAAATATAATTCAATAATTCAAAGTAAGAAAACCATCAACATGACAAAATTTAAAAATTACAATATTAAAACAAATAATAAAAAGGCATTGGTTTCTAAATTATTAATGTTACCAGCTGAAGCATCTCATGGGACTTCACTTTGGCTTTCATATCCATGATAAATATTTGTAAGTGGTTATGAGTAGCTCTCAGCAGTTTGTAAGTGAACATAAAAAGAAAAAAGAAAAACAAAAAAAATAAAAAATAATTATAAACATTGGTAATCATGGGTTATCTTGCAAGTCAAAGTCAAACAACTTTCTTTGTGTATATTAGAATAATAAATGGACATCAATATACAACATTGCAGAAATCACGATAACATAAATGAGACATCAATATACAATGCAGGGACAAAAATAAAATAAACTTCTCATGAGTTCAGTTTGAAAAAGGCTAAAGAGAATATGCTCGCACATATGGCTTAAGTTAGACAAATAAGTAGGCCAATGAAGGCATGTATAAGTGTTGATATTAGAATAAAATTTCATGTAGCCCAAAGAGATACCATTTCACCACATAAATTAGACAACGCATTAAACTCTTAAAAAAACTCTGATTTGGACGATTTTTATGGATCCGAGGTTGCAAATAATGTCATACAATTATTATCGCTGAAAAGGAATCCAAAACTTGTAAGAAGATGATGGTAAAAAAAATACCCGTTGTAAATCTTGAGGTGAAACACATTCTTCCAAATTACAATCAAATAGGTTCTTAGTAAGAACTATGGGCGTCTCAATTGTTTATTCCACATGTCTGCATGAAATCATGAGGCTTAAAAGCAAATAGATTTGTGTAATTGTAAAGTAACAACATAATATATTTAGCTTATAAAACGACCATCAAACGTGATCCGAATACATCTCTATTCTATAACTATACAAAACAAAACAAAAAAATAATTGAATGGCTGTAAACTTAATCCAACAATTTTAAATATCAAAAAACTATTTAAAGTTATAAATAATATTGTAGAAGATGGACAGATGGAACAAAAAGGAACTAAAAAGTACCTGGACAAAAATATATCTGGTGAAACCAATAAGGCCGAAATGCTCTTGGGTGAATCCTCGGAGCGAGTGTAATTCTGATCATGTCTACGATGCTAAAAAAAACTTCAATTTAACCCCTAAAATTGAAACAGCCAGACATCGTATACCCATTAGATTCACTATATCACACCCAGTTTTGTAATCCCTAACTTATCGTATACCCATTAGATTCACAATATCACACCCAGTTTTGTAATCCCTACCTTATTGTTCCATCACATTAAACAAATCAAAATTAAGCAAAAGGTTGGTGAAGAACACATCAATTTTATAGAAGCAATGAAATTACAAAACATACCCACGAAGTTTTCTTAAATGACCCTCAAAGGAAGCCAATATAGTCTGTTCAAAAAATAATTGATCGTAAATCAAATATGCAAAACACTTGGGACAACTCCTTACATAATAGTTATAAACTACAACAAAATTTAGTAAGCATAATATTTAATTATGCATTGCTGTCTTTAAGTATTTAAGGAGTGTGAACACATATATGAAATCAGCCCTACTGTAACCTTTTGATAGCATATGGAACATAAAGTTAGGAGGACTTTGACCCCATTTTAGTGAGCATATAGGACATAAATTCTGGCTGAATAAGCCTTTGGTGCATATTATAGATTAGCCTTTGATGCATATATTACAGATATGCTTCACTTCAGTTGTTTAATGTTAGTGAAACAGAATCCCAAATAAAGTCAGGGGTATTTATCCAGTTAAGAAATCAACTACAATAGGCATGCCATGAAAATGTCAAAAAAGCATGTAAGATCTTGACTAAAAGTTATCAAGAGAACTAACAATATAGTATACATATAATTAAAATTTAATACTCAGGTGTGGTTAACCCCTTTAACAGTATATAGATGGAAATCATAACCAGAAACTTAAAGAATTAAAATAATATGCTCATTTATATATTAATTGCATACCTTGTTAGTTCTTAAACAGGTACTTGAACGAACTAGATCAAAATGACGGACATTTATTGGCTTCATTTGCGGCATTGATCTGGGGATTGAAATCAAGTAGATGAAAATCGAAGAATATTCAACTTAAATCAAAGTTTGAAGGCATGAGAACAAAGTATTTGAAATAAAATCGGTTAATTACTTATATACACAAAAAGCAAAAAAGAGAGAGGAACTCACCAATCAATACATGATAAATGAAGACGTGCAATCTGTCAAATAGAATAGAAAATAAGAGAGGAACTCACCAATCAATACATGATAAATGAAGACGTGCAATCTGTCAAATAGAATAGAAAATAAAGAATCGTAACTCAACTTAGAATAACCATTTGAAAGATTAAATCAAATGCACATAACCTTACTTAGTATCAAGAGGTTAACATAACCTTACCTGTGAAGACGAAAACATGTTGATCGAAGAAGAATACAGAGGTCACCATGTCGAGATCGGACGCAGACGGCAAGGGATCCATCGGAGGGTATGCGGCGTCGACGGAGAGAATGACTGATTTCTGATTCAAAATCGGAGGTGAAGGAATCGATGGTGATGCAGCCGTCATTAGAATGATGACTGAATAGAATCTGGATGAGATGCTTGAGCGGACTTGGGTATGTGCGAGAAGGGTTTGCGATCATTTTGGAGACCGGCTTTGAAGATCAAGGGAGGAGGAGGTGAGGCTGAGAAGATCCTGGAATATTATAAGAATTAGGGCTTTTAGGAAGATGTCGATCATCGGCGGGTCGAAATTAAGATCCGCTTATAAATTAAGGTGCGGACCTTTTGGACGGGAAAATAATGCTGAGGAGGGTTGTGGTGATGCCACCTTAGCATTAATCTTTTCTTTTATATATATATAGAATAGATATATATATAGATATATATATATATATATATAGGTAAAAGATCAATGTAGACCCCTTGTTTTTTGTAGACCCGGTAGACCCCATAAATAACCATTGGATTAGATTAGATCAAGGGCTAAGATTAGATTTGAGGATTTAAATGAGATTTTGGCTGAAAAAACGCGGAGGGGTATTTTCGTAATTTTTCAGCGTCATTTAAAAGTTGCAGTGAGTTTTATATTATGTACTGAGTTTTACATTCTGTACTGAGTTTTATATTTTGTACTGAGTTTTATTTTTTGTATTGAGTTTATACTCAACATTGAGTTTTATACTCAACATTGAGTTTTATAACTTGGTGACTTATATAAAACTCACTAATAAAACTCAGTGAGTTCTATAAATCACTGAGTTTTAACTGAAGGGAGATAATGATAATGATAATCAGTGAGTTTTAAAACTTAGTGAGTTTTAACTAAATTTTATAACTCACAACATAACTTGGTGACTTATATAAAACTCACTAATAAAACTCAGTGAGTTTTACAAATCACTGAGTTTTAACTGAAGGGAGATAATGATAATGATAATCAGTGAGTTTTAACTAAATTCTACTATTGAGTTCCAAAACAACAAATCTAATAAAAATCAATCAAATCCATATAAAATTAACTGATAATGAATGTTCAAATTCTGCTATTGAGTTCCAAAACAACGAATCTTACAATAACTGTTGGTGAATTGAAGCTTAAATACAAAAATAATGGTAAAATTAATTAAATACATAGCCATGATGGTTGATTAAACGGTCCTTCTCGTTTATTTGTTGGCTCCAGTTGTATCTTTGATTCTTTGGTTGCATCTGTTGTTCCTTGTGCACCTGCCTTCATCTGTTGTCCAGCCTGCATTTGCATGATATTTTTATCATTTTTAGTCAAACAAAATTGGGTTTCATCAAAATTGGTGACATTTGTTTTTCTGTTTTTAAAAATTATAATATAAAAAACAACTCATAAGTATTAAATTGAGAAATTAAGACCTGCTGCATTGAGTCATGGGCAGATGAAGCAACTTTGCTAGTTTGGTCCTTTAGCTGGCCACCCTTCTCCTAACCACAACAAAATTATAAATGCCAAAACCATAACAAAACCATGGAAAACTAGAGGAACCAACCTACAGGTAACAAACAAACAAAACAAAAGTAGTCATTAACTGATCCATAAAATGAATACTAATATGTATACACTTGCGTGTGCCACAAATAAAAAAGGTATTGCATCACCATCAAAATTGAAGATAACACAACAAACATGAAGGCTACGGTTCTTAATGATACTGCAAAAAAGATGATTGGGAAGACATGCTCGGATCTGGTAATTCAGGAAGGTTACACCGATTAAACTATCATCCCAGCCCCATTTCATGCAATAAAAAGGTTAAAGTCCAAGTTTCTATCATCCCAGCCCCATTTCATGCAATAAAAAGGTTAAAGTCCAAGTTTCTGATTAAGAACCAATATGAATCAGATAGCATAACTACAACTTTTAGCATCCGCGAGATGCATGATCCAGAGATTCACCAAGAGCTATCAAGCAATATACCGGTCAAGTTATAAAACTCAATACAAATGTTATAAAACAGTTTCAAGCTGATATCACATTCTACAATTCTCAAGTTTATTAAAACTTAGGTGAGTTACAAAACTCACTACAAATTCAATAAAATTATAAAGCTCACTGAGTTTTAAATAAAACGCAAAAAATTTAAAACTCAGCAGTGAGTTTTAACTGAAGAATAAGACTCACTAAAAATTATAAAACTCAACAGTGAGTTTTAATCAACTTGAAAATTAAAACTCATCTTAATTCCCACTATTGAAATTCAAATATATTAATTCTCACAGTTGAAATTTAAAACTCATTTTAGTTAAAAACTCAATAAAACTCACTGAAACAACTCACTAAAATAAAACTCATTGAAATAACTCACTGAGATTAAAACTCACTGAAATAAAACTCACTAAAGTAAAATAAAACTCACTAAAATTAAAACTCACTGAAATAACTCACTAAAGTAAAACTTACTAAAATTTAATCTAAAACTGACATAACATAACTCACTGAAATGGAACTCACAACTTAATAAAACTCACTGCAATAAAACTCACTAAGTCTTTATACATAATTTCGGTGACTTTAATTAAACTTAATTATATATAACTTACTGTTTGTTAATTTTAGTGAGTTTAATTAAACTCAATTATGTATAAGACTCACTGAGTTTAAATCATCTATTTGATTTTAATCCCCCTCCAATAAAACTCATTGAAAATTTTATAACTCACTGTAATAAAACCTCACTGAAATAACCCACCGAAAATCATCTATTTTGATTTAAAACTCACTGAAATCATCTATTTGAAATTAAAAGTCAATAAAACTCA
The DNA here is from genome assembly GCA_039602395.1 of Deinandra increscens subsp. villosa. Classification (NCBI taxonomy): domain Eukaryota; kingdom Viridiplantae; phylum Streptophyta; class Magnoliopsida; order Asterales; family Asteraceae; genus Deinandra; species Deinandra increscens. The sequence continues at coordinate 19,139 of JBCNJP010010447.1, forward strand.
TTGAACTAGATACAATTAAAAACTATAAGAATAGCTCTAAGTTAAATTAAATGCAAATGTCATAACCTGATTGTTCTTCATCTCAAGCTCTCAGGTAAATGCTACCTAAAGACATCTCTTCAACAAAATAGTTGTCCCCCAAGACGGCTCGTTAACAAGGTAACAACTCGTTGCTAGCATTCGACTTTGTTTAGCCAAATTTAACCTGAAAGAATACACAAGACATTAACTTTAACTAATGTGTCAATTTATCCATACATTATCTATCAAACTACTCCCTCCCTTTCCCAAAGAAAAGCTACTGCTCCACACATAAATACCTACTTTTCAATTTTAAATTTGTTGTATGTGCATATCACATAACAATACTGTAATGATTGCTAGATTTTTCCCCCAAAACTATGAACACCTTATCAATTTTTAAGTTGAAGCTCAACTCGTTTATACTCAGAAGTCAAATAGAATCTGCTTAATTTTCACTGAATGCACTTAAAATAGAATCTACTCAACTCATAAACATCTAATATGTCATATGTGCATATTGCATAACAATATTGTAATGAATTGCTCAACTTTTCCTCCAAAACTTTGAACACTGATCAATTTCTCACTTGAAGCTCAACTCATTTAGAGTCAAATTCTAATCACTAACATTATAATCACGAATTTAATTACAATCCAATCTATGAATTTTGTCTTAATCTGTAATTTCTTTCTAGCCTCTTATGAATAAGCCTTTCATTACATTTAATTTGGGTTTAATTACTTAAGCAAACAATAATTGTTTTACATTATTTGATTCTGAATCTTAGGTATGTGTTTATCGCCATTGAGAAACATTACATACATATATGTTTATTTTAGTAAACATCAAATTTCCCCAAAATCAACATCTAATCTATGATATTTGTGAGCTTAAGTGTATAAAACTCAATGAGCAGATACAATTACAATCTAAGCTGAAAAAGTTCTATAAGTAGCGAGGGACGTGAAGTCCGAATAAAGATTACCTTTTCTCATCATTGAGTCGTCATCGGCTGTCGAAGATTTCTTCATCTGGTTTCCACTCGTCACCGGCGAAACTATCTGCCATTTACTAGTCTTAGGCGGCGTAAAGCTCGTTTTAGATCCCGATTTTTCAGTGAGTTTTGAATCTAGATTCGGTGATTCTAGATCCATTGGAGTGCGATTTCTTGAAGGTAAATCAGAATTGATTTCGAAGGTGCGACAATCGGACGTTTGATGGCGGATTTAGGAGGTTTGATAGCTGATTTAGTCGCCGGAGTTTGATCGTCATTGAGGTTTGAGGAGACTGATCGCAGATTTAGGTGTATATGATTGTAAAATGGGTAAACAGAGTTTATCAAAAGAAAAATTACCATCGTACCCCTCCGCGCAAAACTCAGGATTTAAGATCCGACGGCTAGAAAAAGGGTCTACGGGTCTATAGTTTTTAAGGGGTCTACAATGAACCTCACCCTATATATATATATATATATATATATATCTATATATATATATGGGTAAGGATCCTGTGAAAAACTCTTTTTTTTGCGAAAACCTAAAAACTAATACTAAATCCTTCATAACTTTTACATACGTTAATATTTTTCTATGAAACTTGCACCAAAAATCTTAAAATTCTATTGTCTTTCATTCTGGAAAAGAAATTGATATTTTGAAAAAAAAAATTAGTGCACATGTGTATTATTAGTGCACATATGCACCATTTTCATTAGTACTACAAAAATGAGAATTGTCATGCGAAAACATATTGTTTAGGTTAAAAACATTTAAAAAAAAACTAAAATATTCATAGAACTAATGATAATTCTATATATGCACCATAACTATTAGTTATAGTGCACATGCGTAGCATAAAATTTAAAAAAATTTAAAACGTTAAATATATTTTCAGAGTTAAAGATAACGCATACTATATGTATGAGTTTTATGACGTTAAAGTTTTTTTTTAATTTTTTCTAGAATTAAAGAACTCATAATTCTAAGGTTTTTGGTTCAAATTTTTTTAGAAAAATATGATCGTATGAAAAAGTTATGAAGGTTTTAGTATTAGTTTTTAGGTTTTCGCAAAAAGATGTAGTTTTTACATGATCCTTACCCTATATCTATCTATCTATCTATATCTATCTATATCTATATCTATTCTATATCTATATCTATATCTATATCTATATCTATATTTATATCTATATCTATATCTATATATCTATATATAGTGAAAAGTTCATTGTAGACACCCTCATAAGTGTAGACATGTAGAGACCCTTTTTCACCATTAGATCTCTTGATCTAGTGGTTGTGATAATTTCATTTTTTCCTTTTTTTTCTTTTTCTAATTGTTCAGAGCATTTCAGATGTGAAAAAGAGCTATTTCATATGTGAAAGTGTCTACAATGAACCTCACCCTATATCGGGTGAGGTTTATTGTAGACCCCTTAAAAAGTGTAGACCCGTAGACCCCCCTATATTGTTCTATAAAACTCACTAAAAATTATAAAACTCATTGCTGTTGGTTTGGTTTTTTTTTATGCGATAAGTTTTAAAAAATCAAAAAGAAAACCTAGAAAGTTGTTGGAGACAATGAAATTTAATTGTTGTTGAAAAAAGTATATTATTCTATAAAACTCACTAGAAATTATAAAACTCATTGCTAAGTTTTAAAACTCACTGTTGTGTTTAAAACTCACTACAACTTTAAAAATTGATGTTCTTTAAAACTCATTGAAAATTATAAAACTCATTACAAATTATAAAACCCACTCTTTAGATTAAAGTCACTGTAATTTTTAAAACTCACTGTAACATAAAATATCGACGTTCTATAAAACTCAATAAAATTATAATTTCAAATTAAGAAAATAAAAAATAAAGAAAAAACTAAAAGACATAAGAAATAAACCCTAAATTAAAATATAAAGATAGAAATATGACTAAATAAAAAAAAATTAAAATAGAGACCAAATTCAACAACAATGGGTTTTATAATTTTAGTGAGTTTTATAGAACAATAAAGGGGTCTACGGGGTCTACACTTTTTAAGGGGTCTACAATGAACTTTTGACTATATATATATTTT
>JBCNJP010010448.1:0-22226 GCA_039602395.1 Deinandra increscens subsp. villosa
GGTTATATACACACTTTATTGGGACTCATTGGTCCCAACTGACCCTCATTGCCCTTAAACACACCTTATTGGGCCATCATTGGTCCTAAACACAACTTATTGGTTATATCCACACCTTAGTGGGACTAATTAGTCCCAAATAAACACACATTATTGGGCCATCATTGGTCCTAAACACAACTTTTTGGTTATATACACACCTTACTAGGACTCACTGGTTCTAACCGACCCTCATTGCCCTACTAAACACACCTTATTGGGCCATCATTGGTCCTAAACATAATTTATTGGTTATATACACACCTTAGTGGGAATCATTAGTCCCAACTACACACACCATATTGGGCCATAATTGGTCGTAAACACAACTTATTGGTTATATAAACACCTTATTAGGACTCATTGGACTAACCCTCATTGTCCCTAAACCCACTTTATTGTGCTATCATTGGTCCTAAACACAACGTATTGGTTATATGCACACACTAGTGGGACTCATTGGTCCCAACTAAACACACATTATTGGGCCATAATTGGTCGTAAACACAACTTATTAGTTATATACACACTTCATTGGGACTCATTGGTCCTAACTGACCCTCATTGCCCTTAAACACACATTATTGGGCCATCATTGGTCCTAAACACAACTTATTGGTTATATAAGACACACCTTACTAGGACTTATTGGTCCCAACCGAACCTCATTGCCCTACTAAACACTCCTTATAGGGCCATCATTGGTCCTAAACACAACTTATTGGTTATATACACACCTTACTAGGACTTATTGGTTCTAACCGACCCTCATTGCCCTACTAAACACGCCTTATTGGGCCATCACTGGTCCTAAACATAATTTATTGGTTATATACACACCTTAGTGGGAATCATTAGTCCTAACTAAACACACCATATTGGGCCATAATTGGTCGTAAACACAACTTATTGGTTATATAAAAACCTTATTAGGACTCATTGGTGCCAACTAACCCTCATTGTCCCTAAACCCACTTTATTGTGCCATCATTGGTCCTAAACACAACGTATTGGTCATATACACACATTAGTGGGACTCATTGGTCCCAACTAAACACACCTTTTTGGGCCATAATTGGTCTTAAACACAACTTATTGGTTATATACACACTTTATTGGGACTCATTGGTCCCAACGGACCCTCTTTGCCCTTAAACACACATTATTGGGCCATCATTGGTCCTAAACACAACTTATTGTTTATATAAGACACACCTTACTAGGACTTATTGGTCCCAACCGACCCTCATTGCCCTACTAAACACATCTTATTGGGCCATCATTGGTCCTAAACACAACTTATTGGTTATATACACACCTTAGTGGGACTCATTACTCCCAACTAAACACACATTATTGGGCCATCGTTGGTCCTAAACACAACTTATTAGTAATATACACACCTTACTAGGACTTATTGGTTCTAACCGACCCTCATTGCCCTACTAAACACACCTTATTGGGCCATCATTGGTCCTAAACATAACTTATTGGTTATATACACACCTTAGTGGGACTCATTAGTCCCAACTAAACACACCATATTGGGCCATAATTGGTCGTAAACACAACTTATTTGTTATATAAACACCTTATTAGGACTCATTGGTGCCAACTAACCTTCATTGTCCCTAAAACCACTTTATTGTGCCATCATTGGTCGTAAACACAACGTATTGGTCATATACACACATTAGTGGGACTCATTGGTCCCAACTAAACACACCTTTTTGGGCCATAATTGGTCGTAAACATAACTTATTGGTTATATACACACTTTATTAGGACTCATTGGTCCCAACAGACCCTCATTGCCCTTAAACACACATTATTGGGCCATCATTGGTCCTAAACACAACTTATTGGTTATATAAGACACACCTTACTAGGACTTATTGTTCCCAACCGACCCTCATTGCCCTACTAAACACACCTTATTGGGCCATCATTGGTCCTGAACACAACTTATTGGTTATATACACACCTTAGTGGGACTCATTAGTCCCAACTAAACACACATTATTGGGCCATCATTGGTCCTAAACACAACTTATTGGTTATATACACACCTTACTAGGACTTATTGGTTCTAACCGACCCTCATTGCCCTACTAAACACACCTTATTGGGCCATCATTGGTCCTAAACATAATTTATTGGTTATATACACACCTTAGTGGGACTCATTAGTCCCAACTAAACACACCATATTGGGCCATAATTGGTCGTAAACACAACTTATTGGTTATATAAACACCTTATTAGGACTCATTGGTGCCAACTAACCCTCATTCTCCCTAAACCCACTTTATTGTGCCATCATTGGTCCTAAACACAACGTATTGGTTATATGCACACATTAGTGGGACTCATTGGTCCCAACTAAACACACCTTATTGGGCCATAAATGGTCGTAAACACAACTTATTGGTTATATACACACTTTACTAGGACTCATTGGTCCCAACTGACCCTCATTGCCCTTAAACACACACTATTGGGCCATCATTGGACCTAAACACAACTTATTGGTTATATAAGACATACCTTACTAGGACTTATTGGTCCCAACCGAACCTCATTGCCCTACTAAACACACCTTATTGGGCCATCATTGGTCCTAAACACAACTTATTGGTTATATCCACACCTTAGTGGGACTAATTAGTCCCAAATAAACACACATTATTGGGCCATCATTGGTCCTAAACACAACTTTTTGGTTATATACACACCTTACTAGGACTCACTGGTTCTAACCGACCCTCATTGCCCTACTAAACACACCTTATTGGGCCATCATTGGTCCTAAACATAATTTATTGGTTATATACACACCTTAGTGGGAATCATTAGTCCCAACTACACACACCATATTGGGCCATAATTGGTCGTAAACACAACTTATTGGTTATATAAACACCTTATTAGGACTCATTGGTGCCAACTAACCCTCATTGTCCCTAAACCCACTTTATTGTGCTATCATTGGTCCTAAACACAACGTATTGGTTATATGCACACACTAGTGGGACTCATTGGTCCCAACTAAACACACATTATTGGGCCATAATTGGTCGTAAACACAACTTATTGGTTATATACACACTTCATTGGGACTCATTGGTCCTAACTGACCCTCATTGCCCTTAAACACACATTATTGGGCCATCATTGGTCCTAAACACAACTTATTGGTTATATAAGACACACCTTACTAGGACTTATTGGTCCCAACCGACCCTCATTGCCCTACTAAACACTCCTTATAGGGCCATCATTGGTCCTAAACACAACTTATTGGTTATATACACACCTTACTAGGACTTATTGGTCCTAACCGACCCTCATTGCCCTACTAAACACACCTTATTGGGCCATCATTGGTCCTAAACATAACTTATTGGTTATATACACACCTTAGTGGGACTCATTAGTCCCAACTAAACACACCATATTGGGCCATAATTGGTCGTAAACACAACTTATTGGTTATATAAAAACCTTATTAGGACTCATTGGTGCCAACTAACCCTCATTGTCGCTAAACCCACTTAATTGTGCCATCATTGGTCCTAAACACAACGTATTGGTCATATACACACATTAGTGGGACTCATTGGTCCCAACTAAACACACCTTTTTGGGCCATAATTGGTCTTAAACACAACTTATTGGTTATATACACACTTTATTGGGACTCATTGGTCCCAACGGACCCTCTTTTCCCTTAAACACACATTATTGGGCCATCATTGGTCCTAAACACAACTTATCTGGTTATATAAACACACCTTACTAGGACTCACTGGTTCTAACCGACCCTCATTGCCCTACTAAACACACCTTATTGGGCCATCATTGGTCCTAAACATAACTTATTGGTTATATACACACCTTAGTGGGAATCATTAGTCCCAACTACACACACCATTATTGGGCCATAATTGGTCGTAAACACAACTTATTGGTTATATAAACACCTTATTAGGACTCATTGGTGCCAACTAACCCTCATTGTCCCTAAACCCACTTTATTGTGCCATCATTGGTCCTAAACACAACGTATTGGTTATATGCACACACTAGTGGGACTCATTGGTCCCAACTAAACACACATTATTGGGCCATAATTGGTCGTAAACACAACTTATTGGTTATATACACACTTCATTGGGACTCATTGGTCCTAACTGACCCTCATTGCCCTTAAACACACATTATTGGGCCATCATTGGTCCTAAACACAACTTATTGGTTATATAAGACACACCTTACTAGGACTTATTGGTCCCAACCGACCCTCATTGCCCTACTAAACACTCCTTATAGGGCCATCATTGGTCCTAAACACAACTTATTGGTTATATACACACCTTACTAGGACTTATTGGTCCTAACCGACCCTCATTGCCCTACTAAACACACCTTATTGGGCCATCATTGGTCCTAAACATAACTTATTGGTTATATACACACCTTAGTGGGACTCGTTAGTCCCAACTAAACACACCATATTGGGCCATAATTGGTCGTAAACACAACTTATTGGTTATATAAAAACCTTATTAGGACTCATTGGTGCCAACTAACCCTCATTGTCGCTAAACCCACTTAATTGTGCCATCATTGGTCCTAAACACAACGTATTGGTCATATACACACATTAGTGGGACTCATTGGTCCCAACTAAACACACCTTTTTGGGCCATAATTGGTCTTAAACACAACTTATTGGTTATATACACACTTTATTGGGACTCATTGGTCCCAACGGACCCTCTTTTCCCTTAAACACACATTATTGGGCCATCATTGGTCCTAAACACAACTTATTGTTTATATAAGACACACCTTACTAGGACTTATTGGTCCCAACCGACCCTCATTGCCCTACTAAACACACCTTATTGGGCCATCATTGGTCCTAAACACAACTTATTGGTTATATACACACCTTAGTGGGACTCATTAGTCCCAACTACACACACCATATTGGGCCATAATTGGTCGTAAACACAACTTATTGGTTATATAAACACCTTATTGGGACTCATTGGTGCCAACTAACCCTCATTGTCCCTAAACCCACTTTATTGTGCTATCATTGGTCCTAAACACAACGTATTGGTTATATGCACACACTAGTGGGACTCATTGGTCCCAACTAAACACACATTATTGGGCCATAATTGGTCGTAAACACAACTTATTGGTTATATACACACTTCATTGGGACTCATTGGTCCTAACTGACCCTCATTGCCCTTAAACACACATTATTGGGCCATCATTGGTCCTAAACACAACTTATTGGTTATATAAGACACACCTTACTAGGACTTATTGGTCCCAACCGACCCTCATTGCCCTACTAAACACTCCTTATAGGGCCATCATTGGTCCTAAACACAACTTATTGGTTATATACACACCTTACTAGGACTTATTGGTCCTAACCGACCCTCATTGCCCTACTAAACACACCTTATTAGGCCATCATTGGTCCTAAACATAACTTATTGGTTATATACACACCTTAGTGGGACTCGTTAGTCCCAACTAAACACACCATATTGGGCCATAATTGGTCGTAAACACAACTTATTGGTTATATAAAAACCTTATTAGGACTCATTGGTGCCAACTAACCCTCATTGTCGCTAAACCCACTTAATTGTGCCATCATTGGTCCTAAACACAACGTATTGGTCATATACACACATTAGTGGGACTCATTGGTCCCAACTAAACACACCTTTTTGGGCCATAATTGGTCTTAAACACAACTTATTGGTTATATACACATTTTATTGGGACTCATTGGTCCCAACGGACCCTCTTTTCCCTTAAACACACATTATTGGGCCATCATTGGTCCTAAACACAACTTATTGTTTATATAAGACACACCTTACTAGGACTTATTGGTCCCAACCGACCCTCATTGCCCTACTAAACACACCTTATTGGGCCATCATTGGTCCTAAACACAACTTATTGGTTATATACACACCTTAGTGGGACTCATTACTCCCAACTAAACATACATTATTGGGCCATCGTTGGTCCTAAACACAACTTATTAGTAATATACACACCTTACAAGGACATATTGGTTCTAACCGACCCTCATTGCCCTACTAAACACACCTTATTGGGCCATCATTGGTCCTAAACATAACTTATTGGTTATATACACACCTTAGTGGAACTCATTAGTCCCAACTAAACACACCATATTGGGCCATAATTGGTCGTAAACACAACTTATTGGTTATATAAACACCTTATTAGGACTCATTGGTGCAAACTAACCCTCATTCTTCCTAAACCCACTTTATTGTGTCATCATTGGTCCTAAACACAACGTATTGGTTATATGCACACATTAGTGGGACTCATTGGTTATATACACACTTTATTGGGACTCATTGGTCCCAACTGACCCTCATTGCCCTTAAACACACCTTATTGGGCCATCATTGGTCCTAAACACAACTTATTGGTTATATACACACCTTAGTGGGACTCATTAGTCCCAACTAAACACACATTATTGGGCCATCATTGGTCCTAAACACAACTTATTGGTTATATACACACCTTAGTGGGACTCATTAGTCCCAACTAAACACACCATATTGGGCCATAATTGGTCGTAAACACAACTTATTGGTTATATAAACACCTTATTAGGACTCATTGGTGCCAATTAACCCTCATTGTCCATAAACCCACTTTATTGTGCCATCATTGGTCCTAAACACAACGTATTGGTTATATGCACACATTAGTGGGACTCATTGGTCCCAACTAAACACACCTTATTGGGCCATAATTGGTCGAAAACACAACTTATTGGTTATATACACACTATATTGGGACTCATTGGTCCCAACTGACCCTCATTGCCCTTAAACACACATTATTGGGCCATCATTGGTCCTAAACACAACTTATTGGTTATATACACACCTTAGTGGGACTCATTAGTCCCAACTAAACACACATTATTGGGCCATCATTGGTCCTAAACACAACTTATTGGTTATATACACACCTTACTAGGACTTATTGGTTCTAACCGACCCTTATTGCCCTACTAAACACACCTTATTGGGCCATCATTGGTCCTAAACTTAATTTATTGGTTATATACACACCTTAGTGGGACTCATTAGTCCCAACTAAACACACCATATTGGGCCGTAATTGGTCGTAAACACAACTTATTGGTTATATAAACACCTTATTAGGACTCATTGGTGCCAACTAAACCTCATTGTCCCTAAACCCACTTTATTGTGCCATCATTGGTCCTAAACACAACGTATTGGTTATATGCACACATTAGTGGGACTCATTGGTCCCAACTAAACACACCTTATTGGGCCATAATTGGTCGTAAACACAACTTATTGGTTATATACACACTTTATTGGGACTCATTGGTCCCAACTGACCCTCATTGCCCTTAAACACACATTATTGGGCCATCATTGGTCCTAAACACAACTTATTGGTTATATAAGACACACCTTACTAGGACTTATTGGTCCATCATTGGTCCTAAACACAACTTATTGGTTATATACGACACACCTTACTAGGACTTATTGGTCCCAACCAACCCTCATTGCCCTACTAAACACTCCTTATAGGGCCATCATTGGTCCTAAACACAACTTATTGGTTATATACAAACCTTAGTGGGACTCATTAGTCCCAACTAAACACACATTATTGGGCCATCATTTGTCGTAAACACAACTTATTGGTTATATACACACCTTAGTGGGACTCATTAGTCCCAACTAAACACATCATATTGGGCCATAATTGGTCGTAAACACAACTTATTGGTTATATAAACACCTTATTAGGACTCATTGGTTCCAACTAACCCTCATTGTCCATAAACCCACTCTATTGTGCCATCATTGGTCCTAAACACAACGTATTGGTTATATGCACACATTAGCGGGACTCATTGGTCCCAACTAAACACACCTTATTGGGCCATAATTGGTCATAAACACAACTTATTGGTTATATACACACTTTATTGGGACTCATTGGTCCCAACTGACCCTCATTGCCCTTAAACACTCATTATTGGGCCATCATTGGTCCTAAACACAACTTATTGGTTATATACACACCTTAGTGGGACTCATTAGTCCCAACTAAACACACATTATTGGGCCATCATTGGTCCTAAACACAACTTATTGGTTATATACACACCTTAGTGGGACTCATTAGTCCCAACTAAACACATCATATTGGGCCATAATTGGTCGTAAACACAACTTATTGGTTATATAAACACCTTATTAGGACTCATTGGTTCCAACTAACCCTCATTGTCCATAAACCCACTCTATTGTGCCATCATTGGTCCTAAACACAACGTATTGGTTATATGCACACATTAGCGGGACTCATTGGTCCCAACTAAACACACCTTATTGGGCCATAATTGGTCATAAACACAACTTATTGGTTATATACACACTTTATTGGGACTCATTGGTCCCAACTGACCCTCATTGCCCTTAAACACTCATTATTGGGCCATCATTGGTCCTAAACACAACTTATTGGTTATATACACACCTTAGTGGGACTCATTAGTCCCAACTAAACACACATTATTGGGCCATCATTGGTCCTAAACACAACTTATTGGTTATATACACACCTTAGTGGGACTCATTAGTCCCAACTAAACACATCATATTGGGCCATAATTGGTCGTAAACACAACTTATTGGTTATATAAACACCTTATTAGGACTCATTGGTTCCAACTAACCCTCATTGTCCATAAACCCACTCTATTGTGCCATCATTGGTCCTAAACACAACGTATTGGTTATATGCACACATTAGCGGGACTCATTGGTCCCAACTAAACACACCTTATTGGGCCATAATTGGTCATAAACACAACTTATTGGTTATATACACACTTTATTGGGACTCATTGGTCCCAACTGACCTTCATTGCCCTTAAACACTCATTATTGGGCCATCATTGGTCCTAAACACAACTTATTGGTTATATACACACCTTAGTGGGACTCATTAGTCCCAACTAAACACACATTATTGGGCCATCATTGGTCCTAAACACAACTTATTGGTTATATACACACCTTAGTGGGACTCATTAGTCCCAACTAAACACACCATATTGGGCCATAATTGGTCGTAAACACAACTTATTGGTTATATAAACACCTTATTAGGACTCATTGGTGCCAATTAACCCTCATTGTCCATAAACCCACTTTATTGTGCCATCATTGGTCCTAAACACAACGTATTGGTTATATGCACACATTAGTGGGACTCATTGGTCCCAACTAAACACACCTTATTGGGCCATAATTGGTCGAAAACACAACTTATTGGTTATATACACACTATATTGGGACTCATTGGTCCCAACTGACCCTCATTGCCCTTAAACACACATTATTGGGCCATCATTGGTCCTAAACACAACTTATTGGTTATATACACACCTTAGTGGGACTCATTAGTCCCAACTAAACACACATTATTGGGCCATCATTGGTCCTAAACACAACTTATTGGTTATATACACACCTTACTAGGACTTATTGGTTCTAACCGACCCTTATTGCCCTACTAAACACACCTTATTGGGCCATCATTGGTCCTAAACTTAATTTATTGGTTATATACACACCTTAGTGGGACTCATTAGTCCCAACTAAACACACCATATTGGGCCATAATTGGTCGTAAACACAACTTATTGGTTATATAAACACCTTATTAGGACTCATTGGTGCCAACTAAACCTCATTGTCCCTAAACCCACTTTATTGTGCCATCATTGGTCCTAAACACAACGTATTGGTTATATGCACACATTAGTGGGACTCATTGGTCCCAACTAAACACACCTTATTGGGCCATAATTGGTCGTAAACACAACTTATTGGTTATATACACACTTTATTGGGACTCATTGGTCCCAACTGACCCTCATTGCCCTTAAACACACATTATTGGGCCATCATTGGTCCTAAACACAACTTATTGGTTATATAAGACACACCTTACTAGGACTTATTGGTCCATCAATGGTCCTAAACACAACTTATTGGTTATATACGACACACCTTACTAGGACTTATTGGTCCCAACCAACCCTCATTGCCCTACTAAACACTCCTTATAGGGCCATCATTGGTCCTAAACACAACTTATTGGTTATATACAAACCTTAGTGGGACTCATTAGTCCCAACTAAACACACATTATTGGGCCATCATTTGTCGTAAACACAACTTATTGGTTATATACACACTTTATTGGGACTCATTGGTCCCAACTGACCCTCATTGCCCTTAAACACACCTTATTGGGCCATCATTGGTCCTAAACACAACTTATTGGTTATATACACACCTTAGTGGGACTCATTAGTCCCAACTAAACACACATTATTGGGCCATCATTGGTCCTAAACACAACTTATTGGTTATATACACACCTTAGTGGGACTCATTAGTCCCAACTAAACACATCATATTGGGCCATAATTGGTCGTAAACACAACTTATTGGTTATATAAACACCTTATTAGGACTCATTGGTTCCAACTAACCCTCATTGTCCATAAACCCACTCTATTGTGCCATCATTGGTCCTAAACACAACGTATTGGTTATATGCACACATTAGCGGGACTCATTGGTCCCAACTAAACACACCTTATTGGGCCATAATTGGTCATAAACACAACTTATTGGTTATATACACACTTTATTGGGACTCATTGGTCCCAACTGACCCTCATTGCCCTTAAACACTCATTATTGGGCCATCATTGGTCCTAAACACAACTTATTGGTTATATACACACCTTAGTGGGACTCATTAGTCCCAACTAAACACACATTATTGGGCCATCATTGGTCCTAAACACAACTTATTGGTTATATACACACCTTAGTGGGACTCATTAGTCCCAACTAAACACACCATATTGGGCCATAATTGGTCGTAAACACAACTTATTGGTTATATAAACACCTTATTAGGACTCATTGGTGCCAATTAACCCTCATTGTCCATAAACCCACTTTATTGTGCCATCATTGGTCCTAAACACAACGTATTGGTTATATGCACACATTAGTGGGACTCATTGGTCCCAACTAAACACACCTTATTGGGCCATAATTGGTCGAAAACACAACTTATTGGTTATATACACACTATATTGGGACTCATTGGTCCCAACTGACCCTCATTGCCCTTAAACACACATTATTGGGCCATCATTGGTCCTAAACACAACTTATTGGTTATATACACACCTTAGTGGGACTCATTAGTCCCAACTAAACACACATTATTGGGCCATCATTGGTCCTAAACACAACTTATTGGTTATATACACACCTTACTAGGACTTATTGGTTCTAACCGACCCTTATTGCCCTACTAAACACACCTTATTGGGCCATCATTGGTCCTAAACTTAATTTATTGGTTATATACACACCTTAGTGGGACTCATTAGTCCCAACTAAACACACCATATTGGGCCATAATTGGTCGTAAACACAACTTATTGGTTATATAAACACCTTATTAGGACTCATTGGTGCCAACTAAACCTCATTGTCCCTAAACCCACTTTATTGTGCCATCATTGGTCCTAAACACAACGTATTGGTTATATGCACACATTAGTGGGACTCATTGGTCCCAACTAAACACACCTTATTGGGCCATAATTGGTCGTAAACACAACTTATTGGTTATATACACACTTTATTGGGACTCATTGGTCCCAACTGACCCTCATTGCCCTTAAACACACATTATTGGGCCATCATTGGTCCTAAACACAACTTATTGGTTATATAAGACACACCTTACTAGGACTTATTGGTCCATCATTGGTCCTAAACACAACTTATTGGTTATATACGACACACCTTACTAGGACTTATTGGTCCCAACCAACCCTCATTGCCCTACTAAACACTCCTTATAGGGCCATCATTGGTCCTAAACACAACTTATTGGTTATATACAAACCTTAGTGGGACTCATTAGTCCCAACTAAACACACATTATTGGGCCATCATTTGTCGTAAACACAACTTATTGGTTATATACACACTTTATTGGGACTCATTGGTCCCAACTGACCCTCATTGCCCTTAAACACACCTTATTGGGCCATCATTGGTCCTAAACACAACTTATTGGTTATATACACACCTTAGTGGGACTCATTAGTCCCAACTAAACACACATTATTGGGCCATCATTGGTCCTAAACACAACTTATTGGTTATATACACACTATATTGGGACTCATTGGTCCCAACTGACCCTCATTGCCCTTAAACACACATTATTGGGCCATCATTGTTCCTAAACACAACTTATTGGTTATATACACACCTTAGTGGGACTCATTAGTCCCAACTAAACACACATTATTGGGCCATCATTGGTCCTAAACACAACTTATTGGTTATATACACACCTTACTAGGACTTATTGGTTCTAACCGACCCTTATTGCCCTACTAAACACACCTTATTGGGCCATCATTGGTCCTAAACTTAATTTATTGGTTATATACACACCTTAGTGGGACTCATTAGTCCCAACTAAACACACCATATTGGGCCATAATTGGTCGTAAACACAACTTATTGGTTATATAAACACCTTATTAGGACTCATTGGTGCCAACTAAACCTCATTGTCCCTAAACCCACTTTATTGTGCCATCATTGGTCCTAAACACAACGTATTGGTTATATGCACACATTAGTGGGACTCATTGGTCCCAACTAAACACACCTTATTGGGCCATAATTGGTCGTAAACACAACTTATTGGTTATATACACACTTTATTGGGACTCATTGGTCCCAACTGACCCTCATTGCCCTTAAACACACATTATTGGGCCATCATTGGTCCTAAACACAACTTATTGGTTATATAAGACACACCTTACTAGGACTTATTGGTCCATCATTGGTCCTAAACACAACTTATTGGTTATATACGACACACCTTACTAGGACTTATTGGTCCCAACCAACCCTCATTGCCCTACTAAACACTCCTTATAGGGCCATCATTGGTCCTAAACACAACTTATTGGTTATATACAAACCTTAGTGGGACTCATTAGTCCCAACTAAACACACATTATTGGGCCATCATTTGTCGTAAACACAACTTATTGGTTATATACACACTTTATTGGGACTCATTGGTCCCAACTGACCCTCATTGCCCTTAAACACACCTTATTGGGCCATCATTGGTCCTAAACACAACTTATTGGTTATATACACACCTTAGTGGGACTCATTAGTCCCAACTAAACACACATTATTGGGCCATCATTGGTCCTAAACACAACTTATTGGTTATATACACACCTTAGTGGGACTCATTAGTCCCAACTAAACACATCATATTGGGCCATAATTGGTCGTAAACACAACTTATTGGTTATATAAACACCTTATTAGGACTCATTGGTGCCAACTAACCCTCATTGTCCATAAACCCACTCTATTGTGCCATCATTGGTCCTAAACACAACGTATTGGTTATATGCACACATTAGCGGGACTCATTGGTCCCAACTAAACACACCTTATTGGGCCATAATTGGTCATAAACACAACTTATTGGTTATATACACACTTTATTGGGACTCATTGGTCCCAACTGACCCTCATTGCCCTTAAACACTCATTATTGGGCCATCATTGGTCCTAAACACAACTTATTGGTTATATACACACCTTAGTGGGACTCATTAGTCCCAACTAAACACACATTATTGGGCCATCATTGGTCCTAAACACAACTTATTGGTTATATACACACCTTACTAGGACCTATTGGTTCTAACCGACCCTCATTGCCCTACTAAACACACCTTATTGGGCCATCATTGGTCCTAAACATAATTTATTGGTTATATACACACCTTAGTGGGACTCATTAGTCCCAACTAAACACACCATATTGGGCCATAATTGGTCGTAAACACAACTTATTGGTTATATAAACACCTTATTAGGACTCATTGGTGCCAACTAACCCTCATTGTCCCTAAACCCACTTTATTGTGCCATCATTGGTCCTAAACACAACGTATTGGTTATATGCACACATTAGTGGGACTCATTGGTCCCAACTAAACACACCTTATTGGGCCATAATTGGTCGTAAACACAACTTATTGGTTATATACACAATTTATTGGGACTCATTGGTCCCAACTGACCCTCATTGCCCTTAAACACACATTATTGGGCCATCATTGGTCTAAACGCAACTTATTGGTTATATAAGACACACCTTACTTGGACATATTGGTCCATCATTGGTCCTAAACACAACTTATTGGTTATATACGACACACCTTACTAGGACTTATTGGTCCCAACCGACCCTCATTGCCCTACTAAACACACCTTATTGGGCCATCATTGGTCCTAAACACAACTTATTGGTTATATACACACCTTAGTGGGACTCATTACTCCCAACTAAACATACATTATTGGGCCATCGTTGGTCCTAAACACAACTTATTAGTAATATACACACCTTACAAGGACATATTGGTTCTAACCGACCCTCATTGCCCTACTAAACACACCTTAGTGGGCCATCATTGGTCCTAAACATAACTTATTGGTTATATACACACCTTAGTGGAACTCATTAGTCCCAACTAAACACACCATATTGGGCCATAATTGGTCGTAAACACAACTTATTGGTTATATAAACACCTTATTAGGACTCATTGGTGCAAACTAACCCTCATTCTCCCTAAACCCACTTTATTGTGTCATCATTGGTCCTAAACACAACGTATTGGTTATATGCACACATTAGTGGGACTCATTGGTTATATACACACTTTATTGGGACTCATTGGTCCCAACTGACCCTCATTGCCCTTAAACACACCTTATTGGGCCATCATTGGTCCTAAACACAACTTATTGGTTATATACACACCTTAGTGGGACTCATTAGTCCCAACTACACACACCATATTGGGCCATAATTGGTCGTAAACACAACTTATTGGTTATATAAACACCTTATTGGGACTCATTGGTGCCAACTAACCCTCATTGTCCCTAAACCCACTTTATTGTGCTATCATTGGTCCTAAACACAACGTATTGGTTATATGCACACACTAGTGGGACTCATTGGTCCCAACTAAACACACATTATTGGGCCATAATTGGTCGTAAACACAACTTATTGGTTATATACACACTTTATTGGGACTCATTGGTCCTAACTGACCCTCATTGCCCTTAAACACACATTATTGGGCCATCATTGGTCCTAAACACAACTTATTGGTTATATAAGACACACCTTACTAGGACTTATTGGTCCCAACCGACCCTCATTGCCCTACTAAACACTCCTTATTGGGCCATCATTGGTCCTAAACACAACTTATTGGTTATATACACACCTTACTAGGACTTATTGGTCCTAACCGACCCTCATTGCCCTACTAAACACACCTTATTGGGCCATCATTGGTCCTAAACATAACTTATTGGTTATATACACACCTTAGTGGGACTCGTTAGTCCCAACTAAACACACCATATTGGGCCATAATTGGTCGTAAACACAACTTATTGGTTATATAAACACCTTATTAGGACTCATTGGTGCCAACTAACCCTCATTGTCGCTAAACCCACTTAATTGTGCCATCATTGGTCCTAAACACAACGTATTGGTCATATACACACATTAGTGGGACTCATTGGTCCCAACTAAACACACCTTTTTGGGCCATAATTGGTCGTAAACACAACTTATTGGTTATATACACACTTTATTGGGACTCATTGGTCCCAACAGACCCTCATTGCCCTTAAACACACATTATTGGGCCATCATTGGTCCTAAACACAACTTATTGGTTATATAAGACACACCTTACTAGGACTTATTGGTCCCAACCGACCCTCATTGCCCTACTAAACACACCTTATTGGGCCATCATTGGTCCTAAACACAACTTATTGGTTATATACACACCTTAGTGGGACTCATTACTCCCAACTAAACATACATTATTGGGCCATCGTTGGTCCTAAACACAACTTATTAGTAATATACACACCTTACAAGGACATATTGGTTCTAACCGACCCTCATTGCCCTACTAAACACACCTTATTGGGCCATCATTGGTCCTAAACATAACTTATTGGTTATATACACACCTTAGTGGAACTCATTAGTCCCAACTAAACACACCATATTGGGCCATAATTGGTCGTAAACACAACTTATTGGTTATATAAACACCTTATTAGGACTCATTGGTGCAAACTAACCCTCATTCTCCCTAAACCCACTTTATTGTGTCATCATTGGTCCTAAACACAACGTATTGGTTATATGCACACATTAGTGGGACTCATTGGTTATATACACACTTTATTGGGACTCATTGGTCCCAACTGACCCTCATTGCCCTTAAACACACCTTATTGGGCCATCATTGGTCCTAAACACAACTTATTGGTTATATACACACCTTAGTGGGACTCATTAGTCCCAACTACACACACCATATTGGGCCATAATTGGTCGTAAACACAACTTATTGGTTATATAAACACCTTATTGGGACTCATTGGTGCCAACTAACCCTCATTGTCCCTAAACCCACTTTATTGTGCTATCATTGGTCCTAAACACAACGTATTGGTTATATGCACACACTAGTGGGACTCATTGGTCCCAACTAAACACACATTATTGGGCCATAATTGGTCGTAAACACAACTTATTGGTTATATACACACTTCATTGGGACTCATTGGTCCTAACTGACCCTCATTGCCCTTAAACACACATTATTGGGCCATCATTGGTCCTAAACACAACTTATTGGTTATATAAGACACACCTTACTAGGACTTATTGGTCCCAACCGACCCTCATTGCCCTACTAAACACTCCTTATAGGGCCATCATTGGTCCTAAACACAACTTATTGGTTATATACACACCTTACTAGGACTTATTGGTCCTAACCGACCCTCATTGCCCTACTAAACACACCTTATTGGGCCATCATTGGTCCTAAACATAACTTATTGGTTATATACACACCTTAGTGGGACTCGTTAGTCCCATACTAAACACACCATATTGGGCCATAATTGGTCGTAAACACAACTTATTGGTTATATAAAAACCTTATTAGGACTCATTGGTGCCAACTAACCCTCATTGTCGCTAAACCCACTTAATTGTGCCATCATTGGTCCTAAACACAACGTATTGGTCATATACACACATTAGTGGGACTCATTGGTCCCAACTAAACACACCTTTTTGGGCCATAATTGGTCTTAAACACAACTTATTGGTTATATACACACTTTATTGGGACTCATTGGTCCCAACGGACCCTCTTTTCCCTTAAACACACATTATTGGGCCATCATTGGTCCTAAACACAACTTATTGTTTATATAAGACACACCTTACTAGGACTTATTGGTCCCAACCGACCCTCATTGCCCTACTAAACACACCTTATTGGGCCATCATTGGTCCTAAACACAACTTATTGGTTATATACACACCTTAGTGGGACTCATTACTCCCAACTAAACATACATTATTGGGCCATCGTTGGTCCTAAACACAATTTATTAGTAATATACACACCTTACAAGGACATATTGGTTCTAACCGACCCTCATTGCCCTACTAAACACACCTTATTGGGCCATCATTGGTCCTAAACATAACTTATTGGTTATATACACACCTTAGTGGAACTCATTAGTCCCAACTAAACACACCATATTGGGCCATAATTGGTCGTAAACACAACTTATTGGTTATATAAACACCTTATTAGGACTCATTGGTGCAAACTAACCCTCATTCTTCCTAAACCCACTTTATTGTGTCATCATTGGTCCTAAACACAACGTATTGGTTATATGCACACATTAGTGGGACTCATTGGTTATATACACACTTTATTGGGACTCATTGGTCCCAACTGACCCTCATTGCCCTTAAACACACCTTATTGGGCCATCATTGGTCCTAAACACAACTTATTGGTTATATACACACCTTAGTGGGACTCATTAGTCCCAACTAAACACACATTATTGGGCCATCATTGGTCCTAAACACAACTTATTGGTTATATACACACCTTAGTGGGACTCATTAGTCCCAACTAAACACACCATATTGGGCCATAATTGGTCGTAAACACAACTTATTGGTTATATAAACACCTTATTAGGACTCATTGGTGCCAACTAAACCTCATTGTCCCTAAACCCACTTTATTGTGCCATCATTGGTCCTAAACACAACGTATTGGTTATATGCACACATTAGTGGGACTCATTGGTCCCAACTAAACACACCTTATTGGGCCATAATTGGTCGTAAACACAACTTATTGGTTATATACACACTTTATTGGGACTCATTGGTCCCAACTGACCCTCATTGCCCTTAAACACACATTATTGGGCCATCATTGGTCCTAAACACAACTTATTGGTTATATAAGACACACCTTACTAGGACTTATTGGTCCATCATTGGTCCTAAACACAACTTATTGGTTATATACGACACACCTTACTAGGACTTATTGGTCCCAACCAACCCTCATTGCCCTACTAAACACTCCTTATAGGGCCATCATTGGTCCTAAACACAACTTATTGGTTATATACAAACCTTAGTGGGACTCATTAGTCCCAACTAAACACACATTATTGGGCCATCATTTGTCGTAAACACAACTTATTGGTTATATACACACTTTATTGGGACTCATTGGTCCCAACTGACCCTCATTGCCCTTAAACACACCTTATTGGGCCATCATTGGTCCTAAACACAACTTATTGGTTATATACACACCTTAGTGGGACTCATTAGTCCCAACTAAACACACATTATTGGGCCATCATTGGTCCTAAACACAACTTATTGGTTATATACACACCTTAGTGGGACTCATTAGTCCCAACTAAACACATCATATTGGGCCATAATTGGTCGTAAACACAACTTATTGGTTATATAAACACCTTATTAGGACTCATTGGTGCCAACTAACCCTCATTGTCCATAAACCCACTTTATTGTGCCATCATTGGTCCTAAACACAACGTATTGGTTATATGCACACATTAGCGGGACTCATTGGTCCCAACTAAACACACCTTATTGGGCCATAATTGGTCATAAACACAACTTATTGGTTATATACACACTTTATTGGGACTCATTGGTCCCAACTGACCCTCATTGCCCTTAAACACTCATTATTGGGCCATCATTGGTCCTAAACACAACTTATTGGTTATATACACACCTTAGTGGGACTCATTAGTCCCAACTAAACACACATTATTGGGCCATCATTGGTCCTAAACACAACTTATTGGTTATATACACACCTTACTAGGACTTATTGGTTCTAACCGACCCTCATTGCCCTACTAAACACACCTTATTGGGCCATCATTGGTCCTAAACATAATTTATTGGTTATATACACACCTTAGTGGGACTCATTAGTCCCAACTAAACACACCATATTGGGCCATAATTGGTCGTAAACACAACTTATTGGTTATATAAACACCTTATTAGGACTCATTGGTGCCAACTAACCCTCATTGTCCCTAAACCCACTTTATTGTGCCATCATTGGTCCTAAACACAACGTATTGGTTATATGCACACATTAGTGGGACTCATTGGTCCCAACTAAACACACCTTATTGGGCCATAATTGGTCGTAAACACAACTTATTGGTTATATACACACTTTATTGGGACTCATTGGTCCCAACTGACCCTCATTGCCCTTAAACACACATTATTGGGCCATCATTGGTCCTAAACGCAACTTATTGGTTATATAAGACACACCTTACTTGGACATATTGGTCCATCATTGGTCCTAAACACAACTTATTGGTTATATACACACCTTAGTGGGACTCATTACTCCCAACTAAACATACATTATTGGGCCATCGTTGGTCCTAAACACAACTTATTAGTAATATACACACCTTACAAGGACATATTGGTTCTAACCGACCCTCATTGCCCTACTAAACACACCTTATTGGGCCATCATTGGTCCTAAACATAACTTATTGGTTATATACACACCTTAGTGGAACTCATTAGTCCCAACTAAACACACCATATTGGGCCATAATTGGTCGTAAACACAACTTATTGGTTATATAAACACCTTATTAGGACTCATTGGTGCAAACTAACCCTCATTCTCCCTAAACCCACTTTATTGTGTCATCATTGGTCCTAAACACAACGTATTGGTTATATGCACACATTAGTGGGACTCATTGGTTATATACACACTTTATTGGTACTCATTGGTCCCAACTGACCCTCATTGCCCTTAAACACACCTTATTGGGCCATCATTGGTCCTAAACACAACTTATTGGTTATATACACACCTTAGTGGGACTCATTAGTCCCAACTAAACACACATTATTGGGCCATCATTGGTCCTAAACACAACTTATTGGTTATATACACACCTTAGTGGGACTCATTAGTCCCAACTAAACACACCATATTGGGCCATAATTGGTCGTAAACACAACTTATTGGTTATATAAACACCTTATTAGGACTCATTGGTGCCAATTAACCCTCATTGTCCATAAACCCACTTTATTGTGCCATCATTGGTCCTTGTAAGGACCAAGATTTGTGGCTTGTGTATTAAATCATCGTTTGGCGGACTATTCTGAAGGCCTATGTGTTAGAATAGGTGAAAATAAGCTGGGTTATGGGTATATTGGGTCATTGGGCCATTTTAGATAGGTTTGGGCTTATTTAGAATGAGTTTAGGTGGAGTTTTATGGGCCTATATGGTCAAAAACGGGAATTAGTGGGTTATTAGGGTTACCAAAGATAGATTAGCTTGTTTTCCAAGCTAATCTCCCCCTATATATAGATAGCTTTAATTTGTAATTAGGGTTGGTTGCTCAATAGTGTTTTGTGACTTTGGTGTTCACGAAATTCTCTAGAGGAGAATTTCGAATTCGTGTATTGCAATCAGAGATTTCAACGTGTTTGTCTTCTAAATCGGTTTGTTTTATTATTGTGTTCATCGTTATTATTTAATATTTTTCGATTATACTTGAATCACTCGATTGTTTGGATTCCGCACTCTCAATCGAGATTGGATATCGTGTTTGGATCGTTTTGGGACTTACAATTGGTATCAGAGCCAAGAAACGCAAGTTTCGAGGCTCTCGCGATATCAGATTCAAGATTTTGAGTACTAACGATTTGGGTTTTCTGGTGATTTTCAGCTATTAGCACGTTCGGAGGTGTTTTTTGTGCAGGTTGTAACTCAAGTCAGAAGTTTCGGAAGCTGTGATTGTGTTTTCAACACTTTTCGACCCTGTTTTCTGCTTTTCGATCGGTCTGTCTGATCGAAAAGTCCCTCCTGTTGACCCTTACCGATCGAGAAAGCCCCCTCAGTGGCTTTTCGATCCGTTCCACCTGCTCGAAAAGTCCCCTAAGTGACTTTTCGACCAGTCTGCCCAATCGAGAAGTCCCCTTTTGTGACTTCTCGATCAGTTTCACCGATCGAAAAGTCCCCTCAGAGACTTTTCGATCCGCTGATACTTTTCGATCCAAAAGTCTACTTTTCGATCAAAAAGTCTACTTTTCGATCAAAAAGTCTACTTTTCGATCAAAAAGTCTACTTTTCGATCAAAAAGTCTACTTTTCGATCAAAAAGTCTACTTTTCGATCAAAAAGTCTACTTTTCGATCAAAAAGTCTACTTTTCGATCAAAAAGTCTCCTTTTCGATCAAAAAGTCCCCTTTTCGATCAAAAAGTCTACTTTTCGATCAAAAAGTCCCATTTTCGATCAAAAAGTCCATTTTTCGATCCTTTCAGTTTTTTTTCGAAAACCCCTTTTCAGTATAAAAAATATATTTTAAAAAAAAATTAATTAATTAATTAAAAAAAAAAAAAAAAAAAAAACTCATTTCCGAACCCGTCTTTCAGATCCAATTCT